>JAGKPY010000181.1:0-36404 GCA_022609225.1 Boeremia lycopersici | reverse complement strand
AATAGCACTACTAATAGGTTATTAGGTACTAAGCTAGTTACCTTAAAGCTTAATATAATATTTGCCTATAAGAATACCTTCTTAAAAACCTTTATAAATGTTGCAATAAAGGCCTTCTTATTAATTTAGCTAATATAGTTTATTACTAAGACTCTAATCTCTTTGCTATACTCCTGCTTTAAGGGGGCAAAACAGCCTATATTAAGTGGCTGCAGGATGTATAATAAGTATAGGGGCATATATAAAGTAATTATCTTATTCTCCTTATAAAGATTCTAGAAGGTAAGTAACTTATAGCTTTTATAGCTATTAATTATTAGCAGCATATAGCTACCTACCCTCTAGCCCTTAATCTACTTAATAAAGTGCCTTAACTAGGCTATACTAATATTATTTATAGTCTAGCTATTATTGCTAACCCTAATATGCTATTAGGGCCTTAAATTAGGGTACTAGGACGTATTATAGTTCTTTGCTTTAAAGATAAGGTAGAGTGTAATTATCTAGCCTATTACGTTAATTATAGTAATAAAAGTTACCTACTTATAGTCCCCCTATTATAACCTAATAAGCTTAGTACGTCTCTCTAATGTAGTAACTACTTTAACATAGTTTCTAATACCTATAGTAAAGCTAGTCTTATTAAAGTTGTAGGTATCTTTATCTAGGATGCTATACTTAGCCTTAATATTATATATAAGGTTAAACTAGAGCCTAATAACCTCTAGGTTACTGTAGAGAACTCTCTAGTAATCCCTCTATTAAGTTAATTATAATTAGAGTCTAGGCTTATATTTAATAAAGTTTAAAGCTTATTAGGGGCTAATAGGCTTTACACTGCGTATAGCGCGTAGTTAATTAGCTATATCTTTAATATAATAAAGTGTTAGGGCAAATCCTTAGGAATCTAGCTTCCTAATATACTATATAAGCATCCTCTCTTCTATCTTTTGTAGGTTTACTAATTTAGGGTAAGTATTACGTGTTAACTATATTCTAGCGTGTTAATAGTTAATTAACCTTTAGGATATATTATAGATAATAGCTGCGTGTTATATACTTAATTTTTGTAGCTCTTTAATTACTTAAAGGGCAAGCTTAATCCTCTCCTCTTTTAAAAGTAGTTTAAAATTAGGTTATTAAGACATTAAGGTTTAAAGTAGTAGAGCCCTAATAGCTTATTAGGGTGGCGCGCTTGCTTAACTAGCGCACTTGCTATGCACTTACGTTACTATTTTATTCTTTATAAGTAAACAGGCTATATATTCTATTTAGGTATCTAATACTAATAAAAAGCGCTCTAACGCTTATCTACTATAATGCTTATAGCTAAGTATAGTAGTAAATAGAGTAGGGTCTACTTTTTCTTTAACTAGGATTAACTTCTTAACTAGTAGAGTTAGACCTATATAATGTATTATTCAATAGGATGCGCTTAGTCAGCGCTTTAGAACGCGCTACTAATATCTAGATTTGGACTAGCTTTGATAGACTATTAGGGGGTACCCAGTTGACCCTACCCTAACCCTAGGGTAGGGGGTTGGGTTACGGGTACCCCCCTTGTTATACGTGTTCTAGCCTCTAGCGCCTTTCCTAGTTAGGTAAGTAAAAAATAATATACTATAAAGTTATAGATTAGGTAATTCTCTACAAAATGAGCTACTAATATCCAGATCTGGACTAGTTTCTATAGAGTTTTGGGGGGTACCCAGAAGGCGACTTAGACCCTACCCTATTTACCAGCGCTGCGTACGGCTAAGGACAGATGCCAAGCATTATATCACGCTATGCCTAACAGGTGTTGGTCTTCACACCCTCGGAGACTCAGCCAAGCTCCACTTTGCGCATCCTTATACTAGCTTCAACCCGGCGGCAACATAAAGATAGACATCTCTCTTCCCCTGCAGCTACCAATCGTCATGGCCAGTTATCGCATAAAGCTAGCCGCCCAAGAAGACACGCGGCAACGGTCTGTACACAAAGGTGCATCTTTCGCTGATTCCACAACCAAATGCCCACCGCTGACCTGCTTGTAGGGAAACATCCCCAAGGTGTCAACAAAGCAAGCCCGCAGAGACATGTTCGTAGAAGCGCCCGTCTAAACTTGGAGTACAGCGAAAACAATAAGCACCAACATCCTCTGCCGGTGAACAAGACTTCGTGCAAGGAGGTATGCGACTTCGTTCTATTGAGCTCTTTCAGCGAGCTCACGCTAACTTCTGTAGGCCGGGGTGATTGCTTCTTCATATAAGGATCGAAAGCGGTCGCGTAAAGTCGAGAACCCGCTTAACGACGACGACCCAATCGCCCCCCTCCGAAAGCGACCACGGACATCTCCAGGACGGAGCGATCAAGAAGCATTGTTTCGCAGCAGGGATACCCGAATTGATCCCATCAACCATTGGCGAAAGGAATACTCTTGGCCAAAGGAATATTTTGAGCCAGACACAATGAGTTATCTGCTTGCAAGGAGGAAGTCAAAACCTTCCCTTTGGCGTCAACGATCGGAGTCGGGCTCCCTCGCGACTGGCTCCAACACACCAAGCGACCAAAAGCCGAGAGAAGAGAAGACGGCAGCATACCAGGATCCACGTTATAAGACCCTACTTGAAACCAAGGGCAGTTTCATGCGCAATTATGTAGGCACAAATGAGAAGGGAATCAAGGAGGAGAGCAAGCGTCTTTGGCAAACCTTGCTAGAGACGGAGCAAAGCATCCCTCAGGCCTCGCCATTTGACGATGATATTTTCACCAAGACTTGCGACATGATAGATGGCCGAAACGAAGCAAAGGTCATCCAAGATATTAGTCGACTACTCATTCCATCAGCCCAGGCTCTAGCTACACGTAGCGCTAGCCTTGAATCTCTTATTGAAAGCGTCAACGAAGGCTGGAATAACGCCATCCCTTTAACTGGTACTCGTCCACAGCCTGACTACTCTGTGGGATTCAAACGCGAGGCGTTCACAGAAGATCAGCTTAGCAAGCTTTCACCTTTTATTGGCGACTTTATTGCTGGCGACCAATCCTTCTTTATGGCTACGTACTATATGTACTTCCCATTCCTAACGTGTGAAGTAAAATGTGGTGCTGCAGCACTTGATGTGGCAGACCGACAGAATGCTCACAGCATGACGCTTGCAGTTAGAGCAATTGTTGAGCTTTTCCGGCTTGTAAAGCGCGAAACAGAGCTGCACCAGCAAATCCTGGCCTTCTCAATCTCCCATGACCATCGATCAGTAAGAATCTATGGCCACTACCCTGTGATTGATAAAAGCCAGACTACCTTTTATCGCCACCCTATCCACACCTTTGACTTCACGGCACTAGAAGGCAAAGATAAGTGGACCGCATACAAGTTCACCAAGAACGTCTATGATACCTGGATGCCAACGCACTTAGACCGGATTCGCTCTGTCATAAACGAGTTGCCGTCCAATTTTGACTTTGACGTTCCGCTGCTGCCAGAACAATCCGGGCTTTCGCAAGACTTGGAAAGTCATCGACTCTCGCGATCGTTCACAGAGCCAGAGTCGGGCATTGTTGATGTAGAAGATACCACCCCAGACACCTCATTTACTGGACAAGGTGCATCAAAGAGGTCGAAAAGAAATGCTGAGAATAGCAAGCGCTGAGCACGACGTTGTCTCAATTTATTGTTTGG
Organism: Boeremia lycopersici; assembly: GCA_022609225.1. Classification (NCBI taxonomy): domain Eukaryota; kingdom Fungi; phylum Ascomycota; class Dothideomycetes; order Pleosporales; family Didymellaceae; genus Boeremia; species Boeremia lycopersici. The sequence continues at coordinate 32,740 of JAGKPY010000181.1, read as the reverse complement.
CCCTCTACTACACACACAATCTCCCTGTGTATAGCTAGCAGTGGACGGGTGTAGATCATTTGTCCTACAATCGAAATTAATGCTATGACATCTTTCAGAACAGGCCGTCGAACTGGATACTTGTCAAGTTTTGACGGGAATCTGCCTCGGGTGTAGGCGGGATTCTTGTTTCAGGTATGGCCGCGTGGCTAAGCCCTGCCCTTGACACTGCCACAAGAACCTTCGCTGGCATGAAGGTTGACGTCCCGCCTGCTGCCTGAAGATACAAACAACTAGCCTAAAACTTCTGGCCCTCACGTACGCCAAGACTCTAAACGCCGACACAGACTCACGAGCCTCGGCCGACTTACAAAGTACGAGAAGAAATCGGGGCATCTGGGGGCGCTCCGCGACTCGAACAAGGTAGAAGGTCACTATACCTCAAGGAAGCAGCCTGCACTGGGACATTTTTGGAGTGTTAGAACCCACCGCCTTGCACAATGCGTCGTCACGCGAGGCCATGGAATCTGCAAAAGCGATACCATGCGTCTGCCGAGCCCGCTTTCCTTGCCAAAAAGATACATGGAAGGCAAGGGAAAAAGGCAGACGAAAAAACGCATTTGGCATAGTCGGAATCTTGTCGATTTTCACTGGGAAAATGCACACTCAACTGCCAGATTTTCAAGACGCCGTAAAGACTTTCATCCATGGCACGGGGACGTTTATTCCGAAAGTGCAGCACAACCCCGACCTCAACGCGATAAGCGCCGCTCTGAGAATCCTCCAACCGGAAACAGAGGCTGTGGCCACAACTATAGCCGGCACTCCAACCGCCTTGGTCGATTGTAAACCCTTCCCTAGTGGCGTGACGAGACAAAACTTAGGGTACTTGAACAACATGCCTTCGCACTATACGAGGTCGGGTGAAGATCCTACCTGCCAAAGATGAGTGCCAGTCGTTCTGGCTCCAGCGCAACTTCATGTTCGTCCCGACACGATGACTGAAAACAAGCGACAGGACCGTTGTGGTGCGAGTGCTCGCAGATTCAGCGGCTGCAGAGTTGTTGGAAAGAACCGCCAGGCCCGTAGAGCCAAACAAAGCGGGGGGGGGGGGGGGGTACATGCTGGTACGCAAGTCAAATTCGTAGCAAGGACTGACCAACTTTGATACAATAGCGACGATGGAGTGTAGGCTCAACATCGAGGGCCGACCAAGTGTTTCGTCAGTTGAACGGTGCATGTAGCAGACTTTGTCATGTGGACGATATCGTGAGCTTGCGCTCAGACTTGCGCATGCCAGGAGGCGCGACGGAGCCGCACTTGGATCTGTCAGTAGCGTGTGGCAGTCCACAGCGTAGACTCTGGTGTATGCGGACCTATACCATGGAGTGCAGAACTTGAACGTGGCCGTGGAAGATGGATGGGTTTGAATAACCCTCGAATGCCAACCCCCCCCCTCCCCCCCCCAAATAATCCTCGACGCCCCCGGCGCAAGATTGGGGCAGGAGCGGGTCGGCCGTTGTGCCTGGTGGTAGTGGCAGCTTGAAGTATGAGTTCACGGACTGCACTGTGGCCAAGCTGTTTCGCAGTGCGCCTGCCTGTCTGTTCGCCAAGAACACCACACTTGGCTCTCTGCTGGCCAGCGCGAACAGGGCGCTTGATCCCCGGGCCGGAAAATGCATGGAAAGGAATATCCTTCCGGGCCTCTCCAAAGCAAGGCAACTCGGGATCCGTTGATGGCTGAAAGCTCGTTTCTCCAGTTCCTTGCATTCTCCGAGCCTCGCTGATGGCATGCGTAGATGCGATGCGTACTACCTCCACTCCCGTCCGCTCGCAACGAGTCCGCCGGCAGCGGCGAGCCCGTGGGACCCATGCCCGCCCGACTTTGCACGTGGCTGGAGTGGGTTGTGCCTCCTGTGTCGGACGGAGCGCACGCGACTGCGCAAGTCGAGACACGGATCGGCGGTGCAGATGCTGGCCCCCCGCCCCCGGGGGTTGGGAGTGCAGGCCAGCGCTGTTTGGCGGAGGGGGGGAGGCACGGGGGACGGGCGGCGGGAAAAGCTTTACAGCCACGTGTGTCTGTGTTGGCTGTGTTCTGGGGCTGGCAGGTAGACTCTATCAATGTATGCCTACCGAGTCCAACATGGACCGCGGAGCGACAGGCGTGGCCGGCCAGACACGCACACGCACACGACGACGCACACACGTTCATACCGTGTGTCCCGCCGTAGAAACCCGTCTCATTCGGAAAAGGACGCAATTACAAAGACACTACAGTGGGTATCGAAAGAAAGGCACCTCGAAACCCTCATGCTGCCGCTCAATGTCACTGTCCACGCTATGCCCATGCTGCCGTAAAACCTTGATAAGCCCATCACGCCGGAACCGTTCCCAATGCAAAGCAGGCAGCTGCTGTAGTATTGCTACGCTGCATAACGCCTAATAAATCACCACCGTCGCCTATCCGTGGATCGACGCTCGGCTCGAAGCAACGGCCCCGCCGTCCCACAGCCGCACCGTCTTCACGGTCGGGTTCTTGGGCTCGTAGCAGGAAAAGATGTTGACGTGGTTGTCGTGCAGAGCAGCAGCGGCAATCATGAGTCGGTGCGGGTGGAACGCCGTAGCGGTGATGGGAGCGGACCGGTCGCGGAGGAAGCCGGAGTAGGGCTCAAAGTTTGAAACTGGCTTTCCGTTGTTGATGTTGAAGATCTTCACGCGGTGCTTCTGAGTTCCACTGAAAGTTGTTAGCCATGATCATTTCTCGTCAGCGTCAACAACTTACGTCGCAAAGACCGGCGCGTGCTCGTGGACGCTGAGCGTGCGCAAGTGGTCTGTTGTCGCCTGGATGGTCTTGACGCTGCGGTCCATTCTGATGTCCCACAGCTTGACCTCTCCACTACGACAGCCACTGACTAGCTCTCGCTGTCCGCCGCGCTGCAGGTGCACGTTTGTGACCCATTGCTTGTGCTCCTTCCAAACCTTGACCATGGCGGTTGCAGGCTTCTGGCGCTGGTCGTACACGCGGATGGCTCCATCACCGAATCCAGCAACGAAAACGTCGCCTTCAACTTGATCGGACGTCAGGGAAGTGATGCAAGACCCGGATCGCGCGGGAATATCCTGCCGAAATTAGTAGCTAGACGCAACATGTCGAATAAGACTTACGCTGACGCAGACTTCTGTGCCTGCATTCCAGACTCGTATCACCTTGACGTCTCCAGCCACTAGTACCAGGCCTCTACCCTGCTGCCAATCAAAGACAAGCCCAGCATTCTTGTTGCTGGGCACGAGATCAGTCAGAGCGCGGAATCCTGTAACAAGCTCCGTCTTTCCCTTTGAATCGTAGTTGCGGAAAATCTTGACGACTCCGTCCGACGATCCAGTCATCAGCAATGCTTGGTCGTCCTCGTTTATGAATCTAACATCTGTAATCCTTGAGTCTAGAGGGTTGCCATTGGAGAAGCAGTTGAGTCTCTTTACAGATTCCGAGTAATCGATGACGTTGACGGTGTTCCAGCTGTCGGTGACGACGAGATGGTCCTCAAACTGGTGGAAGGTCATCTTCATAGGCTGACTCAGGTTGTCAAAGTAGCCGCGAGGCACATCCCATCGGTTTGAGACTGCAACGTCCTTTTGCGGCTGAGTCTCAGCAATGATCTTATCATTGCGGTTCCTGCGCCAAAGTCGACCGTTGTAGTCTGTGCTGCCCGGCTCGTCCGCTTCTGTTGGCTTCATCTGGGGCTCGCGGAAGTATTCAACGGACCATTCGAAGAAGACACTCTTGAGAGGAACCTGGGGCTTCTCGGACAGAGATCGAGGTTTGAAACCTCTCGATTTTGGCTCTTCCTCGACATTGTACTTCTCGGGCGTGTCAGGACGTGCCTCGGCGAGGGTAGAGTCCGAGTCGTCCATCTTGCCCCTCGCAGCTGGCTTTTGTGGCGAAGTGGCTGGGTCGTGACTAGTCCAGAGGCTCTTGAGGGATGCAGTCGACTTGCGCATACCCCCGAACAGCGACAAGTAGCTGGCCTCCTTCGATGGCGTGGGAGGTGTAGCAGCAATCTGTTGTTGAAGTGGCCTCTCTTCTGGCACACGACGGGCAGGACGTGTCGCCGAGTTCTTTTTGACGGTGTCATTGAACTGGGGCTGCGCGAACCGACCGAGCGATGATTCGAGTAAAGCGACGAGAACGAAGTCGACAACTATGCCGGCATCCTTGGCGATCTCAGGGTAGGGGTCGACGGACATGACAAGCATCTCTTTCCAGATAGCAGCATAGACCGTGTTGTTCGAGCAGGCGTTCACAGCAGAGGAGCCGTTTGCAGTCGCCCGCATCTTCATGAAAAGTCCGTCACCGTTCTTTTGCTCCGTTTGAGTCAAGATGTCTCCGTTGTTCTCCTCGGAGAAGTGTTCAAATGCCGTGACAATGAACCGCGTCTTGTAGCGTGCAATGAAGGTCGAGAAGAATATCAGCAGTTCTTGACGGACCAGACTGTTGCCGTCGGTGGTCATGAGAAGCACCGTCGACGCAATCGACTCCTCGATGTTGGCGACCTGTGATGTGACGTCTCGGATTCCCAAGAAGCATGTCAATGAGTGTAGCATGGCGGCTCGAACTTCGGCAACGGGGTCCATGACCAGCTCGCATAGTCGTTCGTGTGCCATGCAGCGAATGCCCACCCACTTGGCCTCTTCATAGTCGATCCAGAGCTTGCTCAGGCAAAGACACGACCACTGCCTGAGCAGAGGGTTCTGCATGTCTTTCAGATGGTCCAGACAGCTCTCGACAAGCTCTGTGCTGAGGGATGCGCGCTGGCCCTGGTTGTAGTCCTTGCAGAACATGGATATGATGAAAGCGCACATGGCCCTGTGTTCACTCGCGTTCTGGATGGGGATGCCTGAGGTGTCAGTACTCGATTGATAGTGGACTCGATATGAATAGACGTACCTGAACTGGGGTTGAAAATATTGATAAAGTACTGATAGCCGTTGTCTTTGAGCAGGTCGGCCTGGCACGAAGAGTCAACAGCGAGTATGCGAGCCCAAATGAAAACCATGACAGGCTTCAACTCATTTGCCTGGGATTGGAGCAGCTTCAGTACGTATGGGAAGATGCCGATGCTGAGGGCAAGATTGACGGCCCATGGACCGTGGTCCAGGAAGCTTGACAAGAGGATCAGAGCGCGCAGTCGATGAACCTGACTGAGAAGGACCTGCAGCACAATGGGAAGCTGCTCGGGGATCTTCTGCTCGACGGCACCCTGCGACAGGTATACCTCGAACGCGGTGAGCTGTTCTGAGAAGAAGTCGGAGTGCTTGTATAGATGGTCCTTTTCGCCGCGTGCTTCGGCCTGCAAGTCGGGCAGTTGGGCGAGGATCAATTCAACAGCAAGATCCCAGCTTCGCCACAGCGGATGGTCGTGCGTCTGTGGAATGTCGGGGTGGGAGACTGGATTACAGTGGTAGACGCGCATGATTCGCTGTGCTAGCAGGTAGTTGCGGAAGAGGGCAGCCACCATCAAATCTTGACGGAATAGCTTCTTGAACAAGGGCTTTGACAAGGAGTTCCACGCGATGGTGTCGGTGATGGCGGTGAAGATCCAGTTCAGCTCGCCGATGGGCGTTCTACGCTCAGAGACCTTGCCCGGGATGTTGTGGGCGTCGCGCAGGCTGACCTTGCTGGGAAGAGGGTTCTGGAGTATGAAGAAGCGGACGGCCATGGTGATGGGGTCGGTCAAGCAGGAGGTAAAGACGTCTGCGGGCAGCTCTGGGTTCGTGGGCAGCGACTCTCGCTCTCGACAAGCGGCCAGATGGATGCAGTCGTTGAAGTCGACGTATTCAACATTGGGGTCTCGCCGCCGTGCCTCCTCAAACTCGGCCTGGTGCTTCTCGGCGAATCTGTTGAAGTTGGTGATGATCAGACCGGCGTCAGAGCAGTCGTAGACGAACAGGCTAGGGGCGCCGATCCAGCTCTGCAGGTCGTACAGCGAGAGGGGGATGTACTGGGTGTAGTTCCTATTGAAGACCCAGATCTCGCCGCTAGAGGTCGGCTTGGGCACGCCGTGGCCGTTGTAGTGGAACAGGACGCGCTCGTTCCTGGCGTTGCGGCGCAGGGTCGAGGCGTACTTGCGCGTCTCCTCGGTGGTGGGGTCGAGCAGCAGCTTGTAGCGCGTGCGCATGCTCAGCTGCTCGTACTGGGTCTGCAGGGCCTTGCCGATCTGGTTCATGGGGGTGTGGCCGGGGGTCTGCGAGGTCACGGTGGGGTCGATGCAGCACTCGTCTTTGGCGCACGGGTTCGTCTTGATGACGTCGGGCGGGTCGACGCCGATGTTGAGGCAGAGGGCCAGCACGGCCGAGACGGTCTTGAGGCGGTCGCGCATGCGCCACTCGTGCACGGTGGAGGCGCCCAGCTCGGTCTTGGGATGGCCGCCCGACTCGTGCTTCTTGTCGGTGTAGTACATGAAGAAGTTCTGGCAGCGGGTCAGCAAGCACACGCGCAGACGGCGGCCCACGCACCGAGGTCAGCATGTTGCTGTACTCGTCCGAGTGCAATTGGTCGTCCCAGCCATGGCGGATCTTGAAGTGGCCGTCGACGCTGCTGTCGTCGGCGGGCTCCTGCGGCTGTGCGGGCGGGCGGGGCCCAAAGTCGCTCTTTGCGCGGGCGAGGCTGGGGCGGCGCGAGTCGGGGGCGCTCAGGCTGGGGCGGGCGGGCGAGGTGGGCGACAGGGCGTCGGGGTGCAGGGCGTCGGGGTGCAGGGCGTCGAGGTGGGCGGCGGCCGACGACGAGCTGGGGCGCGAGGCGGCCGTGTCGTGCGACGCGCGTGCAGCTCGCGGGACGGCGGGCGGCGGGTCCATGGCGACGGGCGCGTGCGAGGCAAGCGGGTTGGGGAATGGAGGGGCGGCGGCGGTGGCGGTTCTCATGGCGAGCTCGGGCGGGCGGTAGAGCTCTCAGCAGCGCCCATGTCGCGCGCGGGCGGTGTGCGCGGGCGCGGGGGGAACAGGCGGCGGGCGAGGGCGGGCGTGCGGCGACAGAGCGTGCAGAGCGTGCAGAGCGTGCAGAGCGTGCAGAGCGTGCAGAGCGCGGGGCGGGGCTCGCTGGAGGCTCGCTGGAGGCTCGCTGGAGGCTCGCTGGAGGCAGGCCGGGGCAGCGCGAGATTCACGGTGCGGGCGTGCGGGCATGGAGGTGGGAGGTGGATACAAGTCACGGACGGCGCTAGAGCGCTTCGGGGCGGCGGTGGAGCGCGGGTGCTGCTGCGAGCGCGGGAGCTGCTGTGACGGCCAATCACCGTCGGCCCATCCCTGTCGGCTGCGCTCAGGGGAATCGCGCCGCCAGCTGCGCCCTGGCTGCGAGTCCACTGTGCGCCGTTGCTCTGCGCCTGCTGCCGTCGCCGTCGCCGTCACTGTCGCCGTCACTGTCGCCGTGTCGCTGTCGTCGCTCTGCCCGGCTCTCAGCGCTCACCCCTGAGCCTCTCGCGCCCGCGCCCACGCCCACGCCCACGCCCACGCCCACGCCGCCCGCCTCGCCCAAGCCGCTAGTGCCAGCCCTCCGCACGGCCACACTTGCGGCCACACCTGCGGCCACACGTGCGGCGTCGGCCCTCGCCCTGTCCAGCAACATTCGTGCCCGCCCACGCCCTCGCGACATGCGCACACCCCCCGCGAGCCCCCATCACCCCGTCTGCCGCACCGCCCGCGAGCCCTCATAGCCCCGTCTGCGCTCCCCGCCCTCGCCTCGCCGCCCTCGCAGCCCGCGCCCGCCCGTGCAGACCGGATGCCGCAACGGCTCCCGCGGCCATTGTAACGTCCCCCGGGCTGTAGACGCGCCATGTCGTTCCTGTTCGGCAAGAAGAACAAGCAGCCGCCCAATGCCCTGCCCGCCGCCACGCGCGACATGACCTCGGCCCATGGCCCGGCCCCCCAGGTCGCGTCGCTGAACGGGCCCCTTCGCGATAAGGAACCCGCCCGCCCCGCCCCGAAGCCGCAGCAGCCGTCCAACACATCCACCCCCAGCGGCAGCGTCAACAACTCGCTGAGCTCGCTGCAGGGCCGCGACCCCCAGGGCCCCACCCCCGAGCCCAAGGCCCTGCGCGACCGAGCTGGCTCCAACGAACAGGTGCGCCGCCATCTCGCCACGCTTGCTTTTGCGCCAGATGCTGACACCCGCCACCAGGCCGCTCTGCAGAATGCCCGGCCCACCGGCCCGCCCCAGGACTCGCCCTACCCGTGGTCCTCGCGCCGCCTGAACTTCACCGCCGGCAACCCCTTCCCGCGCTACGGCGCCGCCATCAACTCCGTCGCCTCCAAGGATGGCGTCGTCTACATCATGGGCGGTCTGGTCGGCGGCGCCACAGTCAAGGGCGACCTCTGGCTGACCGACATGGGCAACGGCAGCCTCGCCTGCTACCCCATCTCCACCACCGGAGACGGCCCGGGCCCTCGTGTCGGACACGCCAGTCTGCTGGTTGGGAACGCTTTCATTGTGTTTGGCGGAGACACCAAGCTGGCCGACAACGACGATCTGGACGATACCCTCTACCTTTTGAATACCTGTAAGTCACCTTCTGCTTGGCCCTTGCATGACTGACCGCACCACAGCGACAAAACACTGGTCGCGCGCATTGCCCCAAGGACCCCGCCCCACGGGACGCTACGGCCACACCTTGAATATCCTGGCTTCCAAGATTTACATCTTCGGTGGCCAGGTCGAAGGCTTCTTCTTCAACGACCTCGTGGCCTTCGATCTGAATTCTCTCCAATCATCCGCCAGCCGCTGGGAAGTGCTCCTCCCCAACACCAAGGACCAGGCTTCTCCGCAGGGCCGCTCGCCGCCCGCTCGCACGAACCACTCGGTAGTGACCTGGCAGGACAAACTGTATCTGTTTGGTGGCACAGACGGCGTTGTCTGGTTTAATGACGTCTGGACGTACGACCCGCGCACCAACTCCTGGACTGAGCTTGATTGCATCGGCTACATCCCCGTCTCCCGTGAAGGTCACTCTGCTGCTCTGGTCAACGACACCATGTACGTTTTTGGTGGCCGCACACAAGAGGGCGTTGATCTGGGAGATCTCGCAGCATTCCGCATATCCTCTCGCCGTTGGTACATGTTCCAAAACATGGGACACTCGCCCTCGGCCCGGTCCGGCCACAGCATGACTGCGTTTGGGAAACACATTGTGACCCTTGCAGGCGAGCCTAGCTCCTCTGTGGCTGACAGGAACGAGCTGAGCATGGCATACATCCTGGACACTTCGAAAATCAGATATCCCCCCAACGAGAGCGCAGCTCCGCAGCAAGCGGTCAACACCCCCCGGAAGCTGAGTGGAGGTGCCGGCAGCAACATTCCTCAGAGTAGAAATGGGCCACCACCAAATCGTGAGAGCATGCTGCCCGGGCCTCACGGGCCTCAGCAACGAGGTCCGGATCCGAACGGAATGGGTCCTAATGGGTCGAGGTTACCCCGTGTCGTCGCTGGGCCAGCTGGACCAGCACCCTCCGGGCCGCCACCTCTTCAGCAACCTCCGCAGCCAGGGATCAACGGTGCCAACGCTCAGGCAATCCCGGCTTCTAGGACCAAAACGCCCACGAAAACGGACCGACCCTCGGGCTCTTCTGTCGACAACACCGAGCCGACGGCTTCGTTTGACAGAGAGAACCTGTCACCGACACCTAGAGACAGCCCGTCTGGTGCAGAACTTTTACGCAAAGGCTCCGACGCCGTCAGCCAACGGACGCACAAGGACAGTGTGGACACAACCCGTTCTGGCAGTCTCACATCACGCAACGCCTCGAGACAGCAGTCACACAAGCAGCAACCTTCTCACGACACGATAGCCAGCATCGAGCAAGAGACCCCCAGACGATCGGTCGAAACCCCGCAACAACGCACGCTGAGCCGAGAGGCTGACAACCGACAAATCGACAGCGGCCTGGGCGCTTCGCCTGCCATTGCTCATGTCAATGAGGACGTGGTTCGGGAGCTCGATGTCGCAAAAAGTCGCAATGCATGGTATGCTTCGGAGCTCGCATTAGCGCGCAAAGCTGGCTACCACCCCGCGAGTTCCACAAGTCCAATGTTTGATGAACGATCTGCAGACAACTTCCAAGACGAGGATCGCCCACTGCTTGAAGCTCTCCTCAAGATGAAGGCAGAGGTCGATCGTGTGCAGACTTGCATCAAGACGCAAGGGGAGGACGCCGCCAAGCGGATTGCAGAGGTCGAACGACAGCGAGACGCTGCCATCAGTGAAGCCATCTACGCAAAGACAAAGCTGGCCGCTCATGGTGGTGGTGGCAGTCAGGCTGGCACTCCGCTGCCTGATGCCACTCGCAACACGGAAACACCCGACATTGACCGCATGAACGACATGAGTCGACGTCTCGCAGCATCCTTGGCCGCGCAGGCAGAGTCGAGCAGTTTGATTGAGAAGTTGTCTCACGAGATTGAAGCCGAGAAGAAGGCCAAGCAGCTAGCTGATGAGACTGCGGAAGCTGCGCAAGCACGTGTTCAGGAGCTGGACTCGACCCGACAAAAGGCAGCTGCCGAATCCGAGAGTCTGCGAGCCGAGCTACACGAGGCGGAACGCGTCGCAAGAGAAGTGTCGGCCAGCGCGGCAGAAGCCGAGACGTCTGCTCGCCTGCTCGCTGTCGACAAGGAAGAGCTGGGCGACAAGGTTGCTCATTTCACTGCTCAAACAACGACACACGCTGCGGTGCTTGTGACGTTGCGCGAAGCTGTTGCGGCGTCGTCGGAAAAGTCTGCTCTGCTGGAAAGGCAGCTCGAGGAAGAGCGCAGCCAGAGCGAGGCTGCACGTCAAAAGCTCAGTCAGCTTCGTGCTGAGCATGAAGTCCGCACATCAGAGCTGGAAACTGCTTCTCAGAAGCTGCGCGACGCCGAAGAGCTGGCGGAGAAGCACGCGACAGAAGCACGCCTTCATCAAGCAGCTGTGCTCTCTGGCCTGGGAAGCATCGCCGCCCACGCTCCTGCTAACGACAACGCCGCAAACGAACGTGTTTCGATACTCCAGCAACAGGTCGAAGCTGCAAACGCAATGGCGCGCAAGAACCAGGCGGCTGCTGACCAGGCTTCTGAAAAGCTGCGTCGCGCCGAGGAACGCATTGCCGGCCTCGAGGCGTACCAAGAACAGTCCAGCCGCGAAGGCCTCACAATTCGCAAGCAACTGCAGCAGGCAATGCGGGATGTCCAAGCCTCTGAGGCGGACAAGGCCGAGCTTCACCAGCAGCATGAGCGGCTGCGCTTGGAGAGCAACGCTTTTGAGGTCCAGCTCAGGACCCTCAAGAACCTTCTCGAAGAACGAGGAGTCAACCCGACTGACCACCGCCGTTCGAGGGTGCTAGAGAGCCCGAACTCGCGCTTCGGCACCCCAGAGCTTAACCGCGTCAGGGAGCTTGAGCAGCAGGTCGACTCGATGAACAAGATGCATGAAGAGATGCGTGTTTCGTTCGAGCAGCGTGAGCACGATGTCAGCAAGGACTGGGAAGAAAAGCTACAGGCGCTCCACAACGACCATCAGGCAGCTGTCAAGTACCTCCGCGGCACAGAGAAGATGCTTGCCAAGATGAAACAAGAGCTCGACAGGTACAAGAACGCGAACACAAAACTCGAGGAGGACCTCAAGCAAGCAACTTCGACTTTGCGAAGCCCGACCAAAGAGCAGACTGCACAGTGGGAAGCGGAGAAGATGGCGCTGCGCACTGAACTCTCGAGTGTCCAGGACAATATGAAGACGGCCGTCGGCCGCCTCGAGGGCCAGCTCGCCACCCTGCAGGGCCAGCTAACCACGGCACGACAAGAAGCCGAAGTCGCAGCCACCAAGACCAAGGAAGCCGAAACCTCGGCCACCCAGTCCCGCGCCGACCTCGACACACTCCGGCAGCAATTCACCGCCGTCGAAGAGCGCGCCCGCGAAGCCGAAACGCGCGTGCAGCTGTTCCTCGACCAATTCGAAAACTCAGTCGACAACTACCGGCGCCAGTCGCAAGTCCCCGGCGGCAGCAGCAGCAACGGCGAGCTCCCGCGCCACCGCACGCACGACAGCATCGCGTCCGCCGACTCGCTCTACTCGCACCCCGACGGCTCCTCGACCCCGGACGCCACCCCCAACGCCCGCCCCGCCAGCACCGGCACCCGCAACTCCATGGCCCTCGACAACCTGGCCTCGGAGCTCGACGCCCTGCGCTCGCACTGGGAAACCACAAACAAGGCGTACCGCCTCAGCGACCGCTTCGACTTTGAGCGCACCCCCACCCTGCACCAGGGCGTCAACGAGGGCATCTCCCAGTGGCGCGACTCGGTCGATTCCGAGATCGAGGTCCAGGAGATTACGCCCCGCAAGGCGGACCCGTTGGCCGCCGCGCCGGCTGCGAATGCGCCTGCGCGCGCGACGTGAGGCTGGGATGGGGACGAGAGGGGGAATCATGATTTTGACGATTGTTGGTTTTGCTTTTCTTGCTTTGCTTTGCTTGCGCGGTGCTACGGTGCGGTACGCTACGGTACAATTACAGTTACGGTGCGGTAGCTTGGGACTTGTGTGTGCGGATACGCAGCACGGATCAGGTGGGTATGACGGGAGCTATTATATACCATTCTCAAATGTTTAATTTACTGGTTTGTTGTGAGATGGTTCCTGGGGGTTTCGTGCGCTGGGTGAGGGTAATGCCGTCTGCTATCTCGCCGTTCCCTTGCCGTGCCTTGCCATACAATACACCACTTTCAAACGCTCGGTCAATAGCTGTGTCTGTGTCGCTCCGTAGGGCGTCTGCTGTCTGCCATCTGCCATCTCCCGTCCCCCGTCCCGCCATCTCCGTCTCCATCTCCGTCAGTCTCCACCCAGGTGAAGGCCACTCCTCTTCACTTTCACCACTGCGTCAATGACGCACAATAGCAGGCTCGAGCAGAATAGAATGGAATACCGCAGAGTCTTGCTATTGTCTCAATAGCAGCTGCTGCTGCCCGAGGGTCCCATATAAGGCGCCCCCCGCTTCACCCAGATCGACTCCAGCTCCCTTCCTCTTCTTTTCTCGTCCCGTGCTCCTGGCGAGCACAGCACCTTCCGCCGCCCTCTTTCCCGTGACGCAGGTCGTCACCCACGTTGCTGCCTCCCTCCTTCTCTCCCTCCCCCCTGCCCGCCGCTCAGCATGGCTGGGCTGTACGACTCCGCGGCGCTGGACGCCGACATCTTCTCCGCCGACTTTGCCGCCGGCGGCTTCTTCGACCAGGTGGGGGCGGACGCGGCGTTCGAGGCCGCGTTGCTGGAGTTCACGACGGAGGGGGACGGCGCCTCGAGCGCACCAGAGGCGAGTGCTGCGGCGCCGATGGGCGTCGGCGCGGATGCTGGCATGCTCCGCGCCTTGCCTGCTGCGCTCGAGGGCCTCCCCCCCGTCGTCGACGGGTCTGCGGACCAACTCCCCCCCACCTGGGGTACTTCTCTTCCCCCCGTGGCGCCCGCGGCTGTTGTCCCCGTCGCCGCGCTGCCCCCCCTGGCCCCGGTCGCTCCCCTCGGCCCCGCCGCCTACGCCCCCGACGCCCTCCTCCTCGCCCAGCACCCCGTCGCCGCGCTCGACACCGAGGCGCTGTATGCGCCCATCGCGGCGTCGAGCTTCCGCTCTGGCGCCGACGCCCGCGCCTACCGCCGCCGCGCCCGCGTCCCGGCCAAGGCCAACGCGCCCGACGTGCTGCGCGTCAAGTCGTTCGGCCGCGACTACTGGGTGGTGCGCATCTACAACGCGATGATCGACCGCAGCAACATCACCGACGGCGAGCGGTCGGTGAACCGCACGCGGTTCACCACGACGGCGGCGTTCGAGGCGCTGGACCTCGAGGCCGCGGCGCACCACGTCTTCGACGCCGCCATCGCCGTGCACGAGCGCGGCTTCAACCGCCCGCGCGTCTACCACAAGAACACGGTGCGCGGCAAGCTGGTCGACGTCGAGACCAGTCTGGAGTGGCGGCTCAGCTGCATCTGCGCGCTGCTGCAGCGGTGCAAGAGCGCGGTCGACGACGCGGTGCGCGGCGGCGTGACGCTGTCGCTGCTGTGCGACAACCCCGTGGCGCGCAGCGCAACCAAGGACTCGAACAACCTGGGCAACGCGGCCAAGGCGAAGCGGCTCGCGCTGGCGGCCAAGGCAGCCAAGACCAAGGAGCGCATCAAGCGCGCCAAGGCCCGCGAGAAGGCGCGCAAGGACAAGGCCAAGGCGCGCGAGAAGCTGAGGAAAGAAAAGGAGCGCGCGCGCAAGGCGAAGGCGGCCGAGAAGGAGAAGCTCAAGAAGGCCAAGCTCAGGGCGAAGGAGAAGGCGCGGAAAGACAAAGCGAGGGAGAAGCTCAAGAAGGAGAAGCTCAAGGCGCGCATGAAGAAGCTGAGGCAGGCGCGTGGCGAGCCCGAGCCCGAGTCCGAGTCTGAGGAAGAGGAAGAGCCTGAGTCCGAGGAGGAGCCTGAGTCTGAGCCTGAGCCCGAGTCCGAGTCCGAGCCAGAGCCCGAGTCCGAGGAGGAGCCCGAGTCGGAGGATTCAGATAGCGAGGAGGAGAAGGAGGTTGACGAGAACGAGGCCGAGGAGATGGAGGCAGAGGTCGAGGCGGAGGAGGACGGAACGGAGGAGATCTAGATGCAGAAGATCGAGACGCAGAGATCGAGACGCAGAGATCGAGACGCAGAGATCGAGACGGAGATCGAGACGGAGGTCGAGACGGAGGTCGAGACAGGAGATTTGACGTCGACGCCGGACAACTTTCGCGCACCGAGAACACAGTCCTTGCAGGCAAGGCTCTTCCATAGCGCACGACTCAACGAAGCCATGAAGCATACCTAATAAAACCTGACACCCCCAATACTCTCCACCTTCGCTACGCCCTCCTCTTTCCCCACATCGTGACTCCTCTCCCCCGCACCGCTCCCCTCCCCAACCCCCTCTCCCAGCGCAACCTCCCTCTCGCGCCTGCGCCCCTTCTTGCCAACAAACAGCCTCTCCTCCTCCCCAACCCCCTGCAGCACCTCCTTCCACCCGCGCTCGCGCGCCGCATCGCCCACGCCCAGCACGCCCTCAACATCGACCTCCTCCCCCCCCTGCACGCGCTCAATGACCTCGCGCAGCAGCCCAATGTGCGCCTCGGCGCGCCGCGCCGCGTGCGCCCGCTCCTGCTTCAGCCACAGGATCTGGATCGCCTGCGACCCGACCAGCAGCCCGAGCACGATGTACGGCGTCGCGGGGTTCCAGGCGCGCGACGGCGGGGCCGCGTCGGAGGCGGCGGCGGCGTCGCTGCGGCGCAAGGGCTTCGGGATCATAGAGGCCCAGAAGCTGGGGCGCAGGATTGTGGGGGTCGTGATGTGGCGGGTGTGTGCGAGTGTGGGGGCGAGGGAGAAGGCGCGGGTGGGGCTGGCGCGGAGGAGGCGGTGTGTGGGGATTCGCGAGGCCATGGTTGGGGTTGGCATGTGGTGGTTGTGTTTGGTGTGGGTGTTGACGGGTTTTGACGCGATGGCGGTCGGAAAATAGTGGCAGGGGTCTACCGTCTGGGCTAGCTACTTCGGAGTGCTAGCGCGTTCGGGCGTGGGTGACATGTGCCGAGGTAGGAAGTGCATTGCAAGTCGGCGCGGGTTCTGAGGACTGCACGGCACGTTCACGATGGGGGAGCATTTCAAGAAGTTTTTCAGTCCCAGCGGTAACTTGTCGGCGGAGGCGAAGGCGCAGAGATGGGTATGGCGTGTCACTACCCAAGCTCACCTCGATACTGATGGGCGTGTAGTTTGAGGTCGCAAAGTCCGAGGGCTACGATGTGCGTGCAGTCTGAGTGGGAACTCCGGCGGCAATGCTGACGGCGGCCAGTGGTACGATGCAAAGCTGGCACACCTTTTGCATTTCGAGTCCGCGGTCGCGACGCCGACGCCGACGGACCCGCACCACGCGCGCGTCGTGCACAGCTTCACGGTGCCCAAGGAGCTGTGCAACATGGGCGGTACGCTGTCTGTCTAGTACGTCTACCGTCACTGACCCAGCTAGCAAACCTGCACGGCGGCGCCGTGGCGCTGATCTTCGACATCTGCACGTCGACGGCCATTGCGGCCGCCAGCCACGACGGCTTCTGGGACACGGGCAATGTCAGCCGCACCCTGAACTGCACGTATCTGCGGCCGGCGGCCGTGGGCACAAAGGTCTATGTGGTTTCCGAGGTGGTGCATCTGGGGAAGCGCCAGGGACTGACCAAGGGAGAGATCAGGCTGGGGGCCGAGGATGGCAAGATCGCGTATACCTGTGAGCACCAGAAGGCGGCGATCGGGTCGTCGAGTCTGTGAGGGTTGTGTGTTGCAGAGGCGAATGTAGACGGTTCAATGACCTCTCCAGACAACGTGATCATCACCATGTCGCCATGTACTCACTCGACTTATGTAGTCGCTGCGGCCAGCATCACTTGCCATTTGCACCGCCTACGTCAAGGATCCGTCCATTTTCATATCGCAGACAGGAATGTGCTGCGACTTAGCGAGATTGAGTGCCATGACGAAAACAGGTCTGTTGCTTTTGTGGCAGTGCAAGCAGCGAAGGATAGTGCAGAGAATACGCATGCATAGGAGCGTCGAGGATAGCTGTTGTAGCGGGGCGGATTTCTGTCAGTCTGTTATAGGAAAAGAGATTTCTAGAACATTCAATTAGAAAGGCATGACCAATGTGCATAGACTGAGACCTGTGGACAACACCGTAGGATAAGCACTGCGAAAGGCGCTCTAGCAAACTTGCTAGTCGTCGTGAGGTTTCACGTCTGATGCGCTGTTAGAATGTCTCGCTGAGACGGTGCTGTGATGTGTGCTTTTTAAAGACAAGCAAGCAGGAGGCACAAGTGAGTATTAATTTTGCGTGTCCCTTAGCTGACTCAACGCAGCACGCAAACCCAAAGGCTCATCAGATTGGCCGCAGTAACCTTATTCAGACTTTACAAAACACCTCACAGACGGCGCTTAGGGGCCACTAAGGCGGAGGTGGAGCAGATCATCCATGTATGCCCGGCCCGCCTCCCGCCCCCACACGCGCCCGCGTCCGCGGCGGCGTGCAGGCGGATGCCTCATGTCCGCGGCCTATCTCAGCCTGCCTGCTGACATGTAAGCAGCTGAGCGCTGGGCACATCTCAAGGCTGAGGCCTGAGGGCCTCTCTCACTGTTAGATCTTGTCCTTCTCCACCAGCGGTGGCCCTTGTTTCTCACCTCAACCATCTTGATACTCGTAACGACCGCGAATGGCGCGCCCGCAAAGCCGCAGTGACTACACGGTGGGATGGGTGTGCGCGCTGCCCGTCGAGTTGGCGGCAGCGCAAATGATGCTCGACGAGAAGCACCCCGACCTTGAGCGCGACCCCGCCGACAACGACGAGAAGCGCCCCGATCTCGAGCACGACCTCACCGACAACAACGAAAGTGTGTACGTCCTTGGCTCGATCGGCGGGCACAACGTCGCCATCATGTGCCTGCCCTTCGACCGCATCGACAGTAACCCAGGAGCAACGATGTTGTTGCAGATGCTAGCGAAGTTCAAGCACATCCGCTTTGTGCTAATGGTGGGCATTGGTGGCGGCGTTCCCAGTGCAGAGATAGATATCCAGCTTGGGGATGTTGTGGTCAGCGAGCCACACGGGACGTTTGGTGGGGTGGTGCAGTATGATATAGGGAAGACAACACCAAGTGGTTTCGAGCGGACGGGTTCGCTGAACTCTCCGCCGCAGGTTCTGCTTAGTGCACTGGCTAAAGTGCGAGCAAACGAGCTGCGTGGGAGGAGCAGGCTGTCTGAGCATGCCTCTAGGCTAGAGCGAATTGCTGAATTTCAGCGCGCAAAGGCAGGGCCTGACATTCTTTTCAAAGCAGCATATAACCACGCAGGCGGGGAGACGTGTGATGGGTGCAGCGCCGACCAACAAGTGACTCGACAGCCACGCGAGAGTAAGGGGGTAGTGGTGCACTACGGCACAATCGCGTCAGGCAACTATGTCATCAAGAACGCTGCGGTGCGAGACAAGCTGAGCGTGGAGCTAGGCGGGGTACTATGCTTTGAGATGGAGGCTGCGGGAATAATGAACAGCTTCCCGTGTCTAGTAGTGCGTGGCATCTGCGACTATGCAGACTCGCACAAGAACAAGCAGTGGCAAGCGTACGCGGCAGGGACCGCGGCAGCGTACGCGAAGGAGGTGCTGTCGGTGATACCACTGGCGGATGTGCCCAAGTCTCCCACCACGGGCGAAGCAGGGAAGACTGAAGGTCTCGCTTACTTCTCTACAGACGACGACCTGCAGCCTCCATCGCTAGGGCATTCTTTCGCGCGAGTCTCCACCATTCCCACCATACCCACCACAGTTTCCCACACCCATGGCTTCTCTGACATGATATGGAGCTCGACCGGTGGAAACTCTGAGATTGTTACTGATGCCACGGATCACAGAACCCAGGATCCGATACGTGATGCGCCAAACGAGGAACAGAAGATGACTTCACGAGAGCTGTCTCCAGCACGTACAGTTTATGCTGTGTCAGCAACGCTGACGACACCTGCCCTTGAAGACAAAGGATACGTAGCCGAACTTGCCGAGCAATTGTTTGGAGTAGTCAACTGCATTGGTCTGCCGCGAGATGCTCTGGATCGCCTCTCACTGTCACTGCCGGATCTGCTTCGAGCCTTTGCCGTGAAGGTTGGATATCAAGCTTCATCATCAATGCAGCGTAACGTTATGTTCTATGTTCGAAGAGATCGTGTGTAAGTTCGTCACAGCGCACTCTTGCCTCATTGAACATATGCTTAAGTTGGCCTCAGGAGCGTGCAACAGGCATTCCAACGCCTGGTCGACGACGCGTCACAACTGGAAGAGCCTGTGAAATTTGACGAGAGACTTGGTCTGGACGCCATCGATAGGTTTATGAAAGACACGGATGGATTTGACGATGTCCCCGAACAACAGATCGATGCTGAATCCATCGGCCTAGGACAAGATGAGAGACAGCAAGATGACGATGACGAAAAGGGCAAGATATTTGATTTTATACTACAGACTCCGGCTTACAAGTGGCTTGTTGCCACACTGAAGAGAGAAACAACATTGAAGCGGGCGAATCCTGACCTCATGGAACAGATTGGAGCTCGAATCCGAGGTGTGCTGCTCTCGAATGCTGACCAAGTCAGTAGAAAAACCCCATCACAGGAATACGAAGCAGCGTTTGAGCTACCCTGGAACCCCCTACACTATCTCAAAAGCCAGCCACCTTATGATGATGCAGAAGAGTTACTGAGTGGCGCCATCACGCTTACCGGGACTGTCAGCGACGCACAAGCTTTGACAGCCCTTGAGTATCTTTGCCAAGTATGGCCAGACAGCGGGATGCATGTTATGCAACTAATCACAGATATTGCATGCCAGGATTCGAAGCACATTGCCTCTAGTGAGTTGACCTTCGGTCTTCCTACATGCCCGTATTCTTATCCAATATTTTAGCTAGTCTACCAGACGGGACACGATTTCAGGCGCGCATTGAAGACACTCAACTAGTAGTCAATGTAGTAGGATCAAGTGAATCACTTGTCGAGGCTGGGCAACAGCTTGCCTGGCTGGGTGCTGCTCTCCAATCGTCGCCAGTCGAAACAGGCGTGGCGCTTTGCATTCCGTCCATTCGAGAATGCTTTTTGATGCACGACCTGCCTCCCGTCGAGACGTCTGAACAAAGACAACGAATCAAACTTCTCTGCCGGCTTGGCTACGAGGTCAGAGCCCCATATGCGGAAGGGGTTGGGGAAGCAGGGCTTTGCTGGCACAAAATGTTCGCTAGCCCAATCCTTGTGGGCGGATACCCGATTCTTAGCAAGCTGGAACCTGAATTGGGACTCGAAATGTCACTTGACTTGCTGGCTGGTATGGTTGGCGCTTCTCAGGTGCTAGGGATTCAAGGAAAGATCTTCTTGAAAGGTTTCTCCACCATGCTAGTCGGTGTGAGACGTTTAGATGACCTGCTGATTTGGCATTTCTCATTCGACGAAAGGGGCAACAGGATTTCGTACCTCGACGTGGCTCTGGGAGAAGCTTGCGACATGAGGGTAGACCAGATTGATGACTTGCGACATGTCGTTGGCTGGTCTAGGGAAAGCTCGTACTATGCTGGTTAGTATAGTGGGAGGAGGCATGAAACGTGACATTACTGACAAAACAAAACTAGGCGCTGAAGATGCCGATTACGACATCAAGGGTACAGGCCTCCCGCCACCCCGGGCGGGAGCTCTACTGGAAAAATTCACTTTCAATCTCGGTAAGGTCTTCACAGCAGGAGCAACTATTGCCCCTGGGGCCAAACGAATAGCCCCCCGCTTCACTCGAAACGCATACGAACAGAGGCTCATGTGGATCGAGAAAAAGTATGTTGTCTTATGGGACGAGGAAACCAAAAGAGGCTGGCTTGTCAATGGGACCAGTGCTCTGCTCCACTTGGTTCGCATGTCGCTCAAAGTATACAAGAAAGACTACTCTCAAGTGCTCCGGTTTGACGAGAGTATGATGCAGAGCGATGCTGGACACGATGCTGCCTCCGCAAGGAGAGTCCTCCAGAACGAACGCAACAGAGATCTTGAGGTCTGGCGCGGCAACAGTGAGAA
Source organism: Boeremia lycopersici (assembly GCA_022609225.1). NCBI lineage: Eukaryota > Fungi > Ascomycota > Dothideomycetes > Pleosporales > Didymellaceae > Boeremia > Boeremia lycopersici. The sequence goes on along the minus strand of JAGKPY010000181.1, from coordinate 12,139 downwards.
TACAACGGAAACAGAACAGAAACTTTTAGTGCAGGATCGACCCAGCGCGTCCCGCAAGACGAAGAAAACGAAGTACACATTCGAAAATCTGGTAGAGCAGAAATGGTCGGTTCTCGAAGTCCTCATAGAGAGCCACAAACAACTTGCGGCACTAAGTGGCATCAACCTCAAGCTTCGTATCAGGAGACACCTCGAAGGGTGGAATTTCGCAGACCTCGCCGGTGAAAGCGATCCCGAACCACGCGTTGCGACCCTCAAGGCAGTGGGCTACGGTTGGGTTGATTTCGTCCATTCCTTGAAGGCCATTACGCTCTTTGGTCGTGGATTTGGTAATATCATCAGACCTTCGGAGCGTGAGAGGATCTGTCCTCGATGGTCACAATTGCCAACGGGCGAATATCACCTAGCGGCCAGTCTGCATGACTTGCAAAACATCATGAGTGAGACCAGGGAAACGGAACGCGGAGACACTGAGGTTGTGCGAGGATTGCTGTGGCATTCTCCGATGAATCCCTTTACACCCTGCAGGTGCCTCAGCCGTGGGCAGGTTAAAGAGCTGCGTAAGCCATGTACGGAGAACCATGATCCTGTACAAGCGTTCTTCCCCAAGGAATTCACCAAAGGCTCAATGCTCTTCCCGAGCCCTCGTAAGCCAGAGAATTTGAATAGAATTGGGGCGATTGTCTTTGGACATACGCTGTCTTGGACTTCTGACCATGGGATAGCTCAGGTCGGTGGTGTCTCTTTCGAAGAGCGCTCCTCTCCAGACCATCCAACCACCCAGGGAACGGGCTCAGATACTTTCATTCCGATGACAAGCTCGGCTCTGAGTCCAAGCGATTCCGGGCGGTTGGTGCAGACACAAGGAGAATTAACATTTCCTTTGTGTTCTGTCGATGCCAGAAAAATGACCCCAGAGCAGTACAGGTTTAGACACGCAGGAAACTCACTAGCAAACGAGCAGAACGATGTGCTTGATACCGATGAAGAAGAGATGCAGGACCTTGAGGACAGCCCGGGAAAGATGTGGTGGGAGACTAGTCAACTCTCGCGATGGGAACCAAGAAGGGAAATGGCATCTCCACGCCAGACTTAGGACACTCGCAGGTATACGCGATCTTCAGAAGGCTGCTGTTAAGTTATTGAGTCTGTGAGGGCTATATACCTCAGAGTTGAATGTAGACGGTTCAATGAGCTCTCCAAATGTGACTATCGCCATGTGATTATACCATGTAACTCTCGCCATGCTGCTACTCTGCGGGTGGACCTCACGGATATCTATGTAATTTCCAAGTTAGTGCATTCATGAAGTCTGTAAGAGCTTTGCGTCACAGAGCCAAATACAGACAATCTAAAAAGACATATAACTATCACCATTGATGTACTCGGCGGAGCTCCAACATGACGTTGGTGCCTGCCCGTGCGCGGCTCCGCCATTGGCTGGCCGTGTACGGAGCGGTACCTGGACATCAGACGGATCTTCGCCTGCACCAACCGTCACACCACCATGGATCTCGGTGATGATTCCCCGTGGGGCGGTGAGCACCTGCGCGCGCGGCTGCGCTGTTCCAGGCTGACCGCATCGCAGACGTGCCCTCGCAGTCGCCCGCAGACGCGCCCAAGCCGGACAAGGACAAGGACGGGTCCAGCACCCTCGCGCCCGCGCCCGCGCCCGCGCCCGTCGACGCCGCCCCCAGCGCATCCGCCGCACCGCGCTCGCCCGCCGGCCGCGGCCCCCGCCGGCGCCAGTATGGCACGCAGTCGACCAAGCTCGAGGCCGTAGACGACCCGCTCGGCCCGCTGGGAGCTCCCACGCCGCCCGCCGCGCCCGAGCCCGGCCCAGCACCGCCGCAGAAGGAGGCCGCGCGGAACAGTCGCCCCATGACCGGCACCTCGACGTCGTCGTCGCTGCGCGGCATGATGGACTCGGTCGACCTCAACGACGACGACGAGCAGCCGGCGCAGGGCCCGCGCGTGCCCCCGCCCGTCCAGGCCCCCGCCCACGCCGCGCCCCCGCGCCAGGCCCAGCCCAGCGTGAGCATCGAGCAGGCCGCGAAGCCCACCTTCTCCATCTACGTCGGCGACCCGCACAAGGTCGGCGACCTGACCAGCTCGCACACCGAGTACTCGGTCACCACCAAGACCACCTCCAAGGGCTACCGCAACCCGGAGTTCACAGTCTCGCGCCGCTACCGCGACTTCCTCTGGCTGTACACGCAGCTGCACAACAACAGCCCCGGCGTCATCATCCCCCCGCCGCCGGAGAAGCAGTCGCTCGGCCGCTTCGAGGCCGACTTTGTCGAGTCGAGACGGGCCGCGCTGGAGCGCATGTTGAACAAGACGGCTGCGCATCCCGTGCTGCAGCACGACGGCGACCTGAAGCTCTTCCTCGAGAGCGACGCCTTCAACGTGGACATCAAGAACAAGGAGCGCAAGGACGTGGGTTTGGGCGAGAGCAAGGGCATGTTTGGTGGCATGTTGTCCGGCAACAGCGGCAAGTTCGTAGAGCACGATGATGTACGATAGTCACCTGTTTTATTGTATCTCGCTAACGCGCAACAGTGGTTCCATGACCGCAAGGTCTATCTCGACGCGCTGGAGAACCAGCTCCGCGCGCTCCTCAAGGCCACCGACACCGTTGTGATGCAGCGCAAGGGCCTCGCAGACGCCTGCGGCGACTTCTCCGCCTCCCTGCACTCGCTCTCCGCCGTCGAGCTCTCGCCCGCCCTCTCCGGGCCCCTCGACAGCCTCTCCGACATCCAAATCCGCATCCGCGAACTCTACGAGCGCCAGGCCCAGCAAGACGTCCTGACCATGGGCATCGTCATCGACGAGTACATCCGCCTGATCGGCTCCGTCAAGACGTCCTTCCAGCAGCGCCAGAAGTCCTACCACGCCTGGCACACCGCCGAGCAGGAGCTGCAGAAGCGCAAGACTAACCAGGACAAGCTGCTGCGCCAGGGCCGCTCGCAGCAGGATCGTCTGAATCAGCTCGGCGCTGATGTCGCGGACGCGGAGCGCAGAGTCCACCAGGCGCGTCTCTTGTTCGACGATATGGGCCGTCTGATGCGCAGCGAGCTGGAGCGCTTCGAGCGCGAGAAGGTCGAGGACTTCAAGTCGGGCGTGGAGACGTATTTGGAGAGTGCCGTGGAGGCGCAGAAGGAGGTACGTTATACATATATCACCCGCCTCGATTCCTTTTCCTATTCCCCCACCTCAACGTTCTTGCACCGCGACGCAGCTAACACCCCCAGCTCATCGAGATCTGGGAAACCTTCCTCCTGCAACTCGACACCGAAGACGGCGAGACCTTTGTCCCGCCCGCGGGCGTCGTTGCGTCCCCCGCCCCCGAGCAGCACGAGCCGGCGAACGGGCGCACGGCCGCGCATGACGACGATGAGGCGCTGCGCGCGGATGCAGAGCGCGAGGGGAGCGCGTAGTAGCGGCCTGCGTAGACGATGAATCCATGTGTTGCCGATGCGTGTCTTGTGTTTTTAGGTGTGATGTATGCTCATGTTAGTAACGGGATTCGGCAGTTGGCACTAGGGTGCTGTGGACCGTGTTGGGTGAGGCTGTGGTGTGGCTGCTGGGCGTGCCTTCCTAATGGGAAACACTCGCCAACCTGCTCTACGCGGAGTGTTTCGTCACTGTATGCTGGCTGCGGGTTCACGAACACAGGCTGGAGACAGGCGAGGGAACATAAACTCGACTTGGCATCATGTGCTAATCCAGATTACAAAACAGTATCTTTCAATCATCGGCGTCCACCAAAACTCGGCGTGGCGTCGTATGCTGATTCTTTCGCACCCCAGGTTACAGTACGGTATCTTCCAATCATCGGCATCCACCAGCCAACACCAGCTTGTCTCGACCGGCAGCGCTGCGGAAGCATGCGGGTAGCAACGATAAGACCGAGCGCTTACAACACACGGCCCTTGACCTGCTTGAACTCCTTGACGCGGATGTCTGTACAAAGTCAGTCGACACCCACACGAACGAAACTCCACACATACCTCGCCACATCAACACACCACCCAGCGCAATCACCATCACCACCGTCGACGCAATCGACATGTAGCGTTGCGAGTCGCCATACGCGCGCTCAATCGCCACCCGCGTGGGCGAGCCCTTGGGATACGACAACTGGACCGCGATATCCCCGTAGATCGACATCAGATCCGCCTGCGACTCCGCGGGCAGATACTCCGCCAGCTTCGCGGGGAACACGCCGGTCCACAGCGCGGCGGAGATGGAGCTGCCAATGCCGCCGCCCACGCTGGAGAACATGCCCTCGACCGCAAGCACCACGGCAACGTACTGGTGGGTTGTGGCAGCCATGGCAGCCATTTGCTCCGTGATCACGATGGCGCCGCCTGCAAAGGCGATCAGTATTTGGCTCAGCACGATGAAGCCCACGCCCATGTCCGGGTTGCTGCGGAACTGGATCATCAGGCCAACGCCGAGCATGCAGATGGGCACCCCGAAGTACAGCGCGATCCACTTGAAGCGGCCGGTCCACCGGATCAGCACGCCGACGACGAACGACCAGAGACACGAGCCGATGCTGTAGATGTTGACGACGTAGGTGGCTTCGGTGACGCTGAGGCCGGTGACGACGGTGAGGTACGAGTAGAAGTACGCGTTCCAGATGAAGAAGCTGACGAAGAAGATGCCGGACACGACGCACGCGCCCAGGATGGTGCGGTCGAGGAGCAGCTCGAACGGCATGAAGCTCTTCGGGGCGAGCAGTTTCTCGTACGCGACGAAACCGATGAGCATGAGGCCGCCGATGATCAGGAAGGAAATGACAAAGGGGCTCCTCCACTGTCCGTCCTGGTAGCTATACAGACTGAACGGCAGGAGTAGGAAGACGAGGCCGCCCATCAGCAGGAACAGACCGCCAACGTCAAACTCAACCGCGTAGTACTTGACGGATTCCATGAACCGGCGGTTGCTCGTGGAGCGCACGATAATGCCCGCGCGCACAGCCTTGCGGTAGTTCACCCAGAACAGGGCCAGCAACGGCAACACAACGACAACGGTGATGACGGCGAACGAGCCGTAGAACCAGCGCCATCCCGGCCCGGTGAGATACGCGGCTGCCAGCGGTCCGGTGATCCAGACGGTGATGATGTACGGCGAGTTGACGTACGCGAACATGAACGCGCGATTCTTGAGATGCGACGTGTCGGCGACGAAGATGGAAAGCACGTACGCCATGCCATTGTAACTAGCCCGTCAGCACCGCGCAGCACCATCCGCACCTCAACGTACCCAGTCCAGTAGAAGATCTGTGCCGCGGCATACGTCTGCACGTTGCTGCACGCCGCCATCAGCGCCAGCCCGCCGACCAGGAACGCCGCCATCAGCGCAAATCCCTGCGGGCGCCCAAACACATCCACAATCTTGGCCAGCGGCAGCTTGAGCACGCCGCCGATGACACTCGACATGACCTGCACACCATCAGCCCGGACCCGTTCGCGTGGCCGCGCAACATACGCCCGTGTACGCCGTCAGCGAGTGCTGGCGGAACCCGCTCGTCACGTACGGCACCAGCGAGCCGGAGGTGCCCTGCTGCATTGCTGCTGCGCGTCAGTGCCCGGCCTATGCAGTGCGCGCGTGCCTTACCGTCCACGAAGGCGATCAGCCACATCAGCACGTACGCGGCGGCCAGCGACTTGCCGTCCCACGCCGTGGTCGTGGCCTCCATGTTGCGGACACCATCTTGGGCGCCCGCGGTGAACAACTCGGTGCTGCTGCCGCCGTCCGAGGTGGCGACGGGGTGCTTGACGTCGGCGGGCGCGCGGCCGGCTTCGACGCTTTTGGTGAGCTCTTTCATCTCGTGCTCGGCGACAGGGTGCTCGAGGAGCGGGCCGTGCCGGAAGGGGTTGCGCATGGTGGGCGAGACAGGTGGATTGGCAACAAAAGAAGGTTCGCGGATAACAAGAAGGTCTGCAGGTACCAAGGCCAAGAAGGTTCGCGGATGTCGAAAAACTGCGTGGGTAGCAAGAAGGTTCAGACAGCGAGAAGATTTTGAGCCAGCGAGGGAGTCTTGGCTAGTGAAAGCTTCTTCACGGCCAGAAGCTCATTCACGGTGAGAAGACCTGAGATAGCGCTTCACGTGCTGGTTCCTTTCACCTCCAAGCGCAGCGAAGCAGCAGTGAAGCACCCTGGTCGTCACCACGCGAGTCTTGGCACCCGCCGCCCGCGCATTGAGCCTTTTCTCGGAGCAAATTCGCCCTCCTCGTGGCATATGACCTTGCGTGCTGCGCATGTGTCAAGGCGGGCGCTCCTGGGAACGCAAGCGCCTCCCAGATCAGCGAGCATGGCTCGCGAGATCTCAGGATCTGATAAGCCGGCGGAGATCAGACCAGGCTGATCAGCGTGGTAGGGCGATGACAAGGAGACGCGGGCACGGAGCTACCTGCCAGGTCGAAGCAGCATCTATTTCTGCCAGCAGAAGCTCTACGAACGCCTGAGGCGCGTTGGCTCATCGTGGGCTGGTTTGGGGACGCTGGGTTTCTCCGCTCAGTGCTTTACAAGTTACAACATAATCAACAAAGAATCTATAATAGCGACGGATAGCTGCACGGTCTGGCTCGTTGAGGTAGAGTGCCTCCCGGATCTTCGCTGGCGTGGTGGGAATGTGTTGTTAAGGCTTCTTGTACGCGTCTAGCGTGGTAGGAAGAGATGGGGACAAGCAGCGATAGATTATGGAAGGGAGAGAAAGTGCCTGGTTGTACGTGCTAGTAGTTATAATCTCAATGAGCGTTTTGATAGGGATGTAGGGAGCGAGGATAACTGTGTTAGGGGTGTTGAGTTTGGGATTAGGTGGAACACACTGGCATTCTAGGGCGGAATATCACAGTTAAAGCCGAGCTACGAGTACTGTGAAGAGAGTCCTTAGCTAGATGTATGGAAAAGTGTACAGCGTACTAGGCTAGAAATCATACAAGGAGAGACTCGAGCTAAAAGTGCAGAACGGAGAAAGAGCAGGGAAGCTACGATTGCTACAACGAGAGACTCTAGCTCAACGTAGAGAAAGCTCCAAACGCACCCCAAACACCACGAGAACCCTACAAAGATGCTAAGACCTAAAGTGCGGGCGGCAGAGTCAATGGTCCACCAGGCAGACGTTCAGCATCCAACCTCGTGATTGTCCTACACGCCAAACTCCCCGACATACTGACCCTCACCTCTTCTTCTCGTTTGTACCACCCATTGTTGGAGAAATCCTGCACAGAGCCCATCACAGGATCCGTGTACCACCGCGTCGCTGTTGTGATATACTCAGTAGGGGGAATCCGGCCGATAGTGACAATCAGCTGGGCTCTGTAGCTGGAATACTTCGGCACTGTGACCGTCTGCCTGGTGTCCAATTCGACCGACTTGGTGATGGATGTCGAGGTCGTTTCTGTTCGCGTGTACGAGTAGCTAACCGCAACCGACCACTGCGTCGAGGACGTTGCGATGCCCTCGGCGCCCGCAGAAAACGTCTGTGTGAGCGATGCGGAGATCCCTGCTACGTGCTGGTCGGAGCTCTCGACGGTCACGGACTGCGCGATGGAGTTCTTGACCGCCAGCTCGACGCCGCATGGCTCCGAGCTGTTGTTGTTCCCCTCGGCGTCCTTCATGACCGTTTCTCCGTTGGACACCGCGGTTGCCGCGACCGAAAACGGCTGTACCGTCTCTTTGACGGGCGGCGTGCCTTCCCATATGAACGCGCTGCATTGATTCACAAACCCGTCATCTCTCAGGTCCGCGATCTCCTTGAAGCTGCCCCAGCCCTTCACGTTCCCGTACACCGCGCCAGTGCCCTCCGGGTGCTCATACAGCTTGACCCTTATGCGGTCGCCGACAGTATGCCAGCGGATCGAAGCGGCTTTGTCTTCCATGTGCCAGCGGGCCATAGAATGCACGGTGTTGCGGGGTCACTCGCTGAGGAAGAGAGTGGTGCGTTTCCCGCGGAAGTTGAGGTCGTCGAAGAACTCGACGGCGCCCATGCGCACATCGACCTTTCGCCAGAAAAACATGGCCGCCGTGTCCTCGGCGCCAGTGGAGCCCAGTTCAATGGCTTCCGTGCGGCCGGTGCCGACAATGTCGAGAGTGATGCCGCAGTTCGCGAGGTCGGCGATCTTGGCGCCGCCGTACTCGATCCAGTCGATCAGAGTCACCACCGTTCCGACCGGGAGGTTGTACAGCATCCAACTGGTTCGGTCGACCTGGTAAGATGGAAGCGTGTGGCGTGTGTCGCAGGTGTAATCGTTGAGACGAAGGTCTGTTCTTCCATCGGTCCAGCGGCGATCTAGGAACAGTGACATAGTACCGGTAAGGATTTAAAAAGGAACAGGGATAGTATTGTTCTTGGTGAGCTGTTGTATCAGGTCCGCCTCGCTAGGTGTCGATGTTTGGGTCCAGAGGCTCGGCATAGTGTCGGAGAAGATTGTCTTTCCGTTTGCAGCAAAACCAGGGAGTTTATCATCAGGGATGCTGTTGATAAATTGTGTACAGCGCTTTGTGTTCTTGCCCATGTTGACTGAAGTGAAACGAGGCTCTGATATGTCTTGAATTCGCGTAGATTGGGAGATCAGATTGCGATTAGAGAATGATGGGCGTGTCGTGGAATTGTTTGTAGTGAGCGAGGCACTTCCAGCCGCCCGAAGATGGCGCATCAGGCTGAGCTCAGCCTGGTACCGATCAGTTGGGCGTTGAAGCGCCAGGCATCGGCGGCGCGTATAGCGACGGTGCAAGGCTGTGCTCGCGAGACCCATTTAGGTTCACCGGAAATCCCCTCCTTTCTACTGGTAGCTCGGAATGCGGCGTGGCGTGGAACGAATGTGTCCGTGGATTTCTCCCGTTATGCGATCCGTAGGAGCAACTATTTGTTGAACTCGGCACTTAGGCTTCGAACATCTCCAAGCACTAACGCGTCGATCCAACGCTTGATTCTCTTGGACGCTATTCCATTGTCGCACTTGTGCACAGCCATCTCGAAGTCTGCCTTGAGGCCGTTGTCCCTCATGATGGCGACCCATTCGGGCTGCGTTTTCTGCATCTCAGTAAGGAACAGCTTGCGCAGCTGCGTCATCTCATACTCCAGAACATGTTCGCAGTAGAGATCCGTCAATCCCTCATTGTCAAGCCCTTCGTGATCCGTCGCGTCTTCCTTGTCCAAGTCAGCGGCGTACGTCTCCTTGTCGGGCTTCTCTTCTCGGGTCCGCTGATCAAGCAGCGCGGGCACTTGACAAGCCCTCCACAGTGGCATAGCAGACACGCACTCCCAGTCGATGACTGCTGTCAGCTGTCCATCGTCATGAACCATGATATTCTGCATCGAAAGATCGTCGTGGAAGAGCATGGTTGGCTCGCCAGCGCTGGCATTGGGCAGAAAGATGGTGGGAAGGATCTCGAGCAGCCTCTTTGCCAGAGCTAGCGCGGCCTCGCCATCTTCGATCTCATCTTCGTCACAGGTAGAATCGAGGATGCGCTGCTGATCAGTGAGAACGAGTTGTAAACGTGCCTTCAGCCAGTCATGGCTTGACGTGAACGGCCCACGAGAAACATCGTGTGTAAGGTGGTCGCCCCAAAAGAAGATGAGAGATACCATCCGGTCAAGAGTGAAGGAAGTTGAGCTTGCTTGCTTTTCTGAATCGAAGATGTTCCCAATCCTCTGAAAGTGGTGTTCGAACAGTAGCGCGTGGTTCTCGACAAGACGTTTGACGATGTTCTCTTTGGCGTCCCATGACATCTTCCGCCAGCATTTGCGCAACGTGACGCCAGGCATCATTTCCATTAGAATCCACTCGAAGCCTAGCTCGTTCTCGTTGTTGGAGTCGAACGCGATGATTCGTGGGACAGGCAACGAAGTTTTTTGCCGCACAAACTCAATTGTGGCAACCTCGCTCTCAGTTTTGTAGCGCGGGTCGACGGGGAGACTGACGCGCATCAAGCAGGTCGTGTCTACAGTCGAGACCTTGTAGAGCTTGTTGAAAGCACCTTGAGCGTAGAAGCTGGCATCTGACAATGCTTCTTCGTCACAACCCAGGTGCGCGCGCGCGATAGATGCTAGAATGTTGACATCTGGTTCTTTCGTCCAACGCGGCTCCAGGCCAAACGTCTTCTCGACCCATTCCAATCCGTCCTGGTTTGGCATGGTTGGGCGGTATTCACTTCCCTGGTGAGGACCAACCTCTGCTTGTTCGTGAAAGGCTGCAATGGGTGCAGGTCTATGCGGAGCGACCTTGAGTATCTTGTGTCGTATTAACGGGAAGGGGAAGAAGTTTGTATCTTGTGCAGTCGCCGGCAGGCAATCTCAGTGATGGGAGATGCCATTACTACCTAGATACATTACCTTTACGTGGTGTCGGACCGAGATAGCCAGACGCTAAGAATTTAGCGCCAGCCGTGACCCCTACTGACGCTTCCCGCAGCAACGTCACCCTTCCGGGTGGTCTGCCTGAGACAAATAGACGTAGAATGATTGAGCAATCTGACTCTGCCTACCCCAAGAAGTTCGCAACCTTCGTGCAGCCCCTTCACATGCAGACGCCCCGCCCTACGCTTACCAGCCATGGCAACACAGATATCGCGTCGCTGCACGCGCTGCTTCGACACAGCTCAAACCCCGGCTTGCCCAGGGCGCTGGGGGTACTTAGCAGATTTCAGTGTGTTGGAGAAAGGGAGCGTAGCAGCCGTCGCGAGAGTAAACATACAGAACCTAGGGGTCCTTCCCCATCAAACAGGTCGTGACGCGTCGCGCGCCAAATTGATTGTAGCCATCACAGTGTGGTGCCGCACACATTGCTGCAGTTATGCACTTGCTGTATCTATCCATTGCAGCTGTAATATATAAGACAATAGTATTTGTAAGAGCAAGATAGAAGAAAGAATAATTTAAAAACCTAGATCTAAAGATAAAAAATATTAGAAATAGCTACTATAACTTTATTAATAATATAAGAAACTTATAAAAATAAATAAATATAAGCTTAAAAATATAAAAATTACTTATTAAAACCTTAAATCTTGTAAATAAGATACTATCTAACTTAAATAACCTTTAACTTAGCTCTAGCTTAATTCTAAGTTAAGCCTTAGATATATTTATAGCTATCTAGAACTAATACTTCTTTAACTTAGTTTAACTTACCTTTATTATTATATATTATCTATTTATAGCTAAATAAAACTTATAGGTATAAAAAGAAAGCTTATAATAATTCTAGAATAAATAGGTTTTAAGTATTCTTTAAATAAGATATATATTAAGGTTGTACTTTAAGCAAAGCTTATAAGCACTATTTAATTAGTTCTTAGGGATAAATACTGTTAGAGAAACTAAAGGGGTCTTATACTAAGGAGTATAGATATAATCTATCTATCTTAAGGGCAAGAGGTAATAATAAGTAGTATAGAGTAGACTGTCTAGCTTAAAGGTTAGGTTAAGATCTAATATTATAGATTAATACTTAGGTTAAATATAAACTATAAGGGTTGTGTTCCTACTTACTATATACTATAGAGAGTGTGGTAGCTTACTAGGCTTAACATAAGCTGCGTAAGCTAGGCTTACTAAGCTTAATATAAGCTGCGTAAGCTCTACGTAAGGCCTACTTTAGCTTAACTACTAAGGGGTAAGCTTATTATATAACTTGTAATAATACTATGCTATATAGGATAGCCTGTGTAATATTATGCTAAGCGTGTTAGCATTTACTAGGTGTTAGCATCTAGTTAGTTATAAAAGGGTAATTATAACACTTACTCCCCTCTCTTTTAGATTTATTCTAAATCTGTTAGCTGTTCTTTATAAGCTTACCCTACTACTACCTTTAGTGCCTATAGTAGTATTATGTCTTCTACTTCCTAAAAGCAACTCTACTTAAGCATTAAAATCTATTAATACAATACTATTACTCCTATTTCCTATAATTATTGCTTTGCTTCTAGTTATAATTGTTTTGTTATGCCTTCTACTAATAACTGCCTAAATATTCTAAGTATATGCGCGTTAGGCGTCTATATGTTAACTTATCCTAGAAGTCCTTAGATAAGACTAGGGCTAAATATAAGAAGAAGGTTAAAGAGGATAAAAAGTTGCTAGTAGAGGTAATATTACGTCTACTGCAAAATAAGAAGA
>JAGKPY010000180.1:0-36439 GCA_022609225.1 Boeremia lycopersici | reverse complement strand
AGTATATTATTATTTAGTATATAGTATCCTATACTTTCTTTATTATTATATACTATATATTTATTACTAATATATTATACTATATTAGCCTAGTACTTAGCTTCTAGTTATTAGTCTAGAACCTAGAGTATCTAGTTATAATATTCTTAATATTTAGTAGATCTATATTATTTAGTAGTATAGACTTCTTCTAACTATTAGTATAGTATAGGTATACTACTTTAGATATTTTATTAGTCCTTATTAGGTTTAATATACTTATTATCTATCCTAGATTCTATCTCTAGGTCTTCTATAAGATATTCTATATTATTAGTAATTATTTCCTAATTACTAGTATTAGTAAACCTAACTTTGCTAGATAATATATTAAGCTATTATATAACCTTATTCTTGCTATAATAGTCTCTAGCAAAGTAGCCTACTTTACTACAGCTATAATAAGTTATTAGTAGCTTATTAGTTCTAAAACTACCCTTATTCTTAATATTCTACTACTTAGGTCCTTTATTAATATTAGAAAGGTTTATAGCCTTAGTGCTATAGTATCCTATATTAGTTCTAGTATAGACTTATTATAATATATTAGACTAGTAGTATCTACTATATTATTCTTATTAGAGGTTATTTTTCTATTAGTTTCTAAAGGTATATAGTGCAGAATTAGTAGCCTATACTTAGAGGTTATCTTACAATTCTAACTATAGCTTATATAGTTTAATATTAATATTAATTATAGTATTAACTAATATATTAAAGGTATTAGTGCTAGCGCTAGTATATATTAGCTTCTCCTTAATCTTTAGCTTAAGTTCTTACTTAAATATAGTTAAAAGTGTAGTATTATCCTAGTTAGTATATATAGTAAGTTATTAGAACTCTATAGTATAGTTAGTAGCTAACTTAGTTTGTATAATATATTAGATCTTATATCTTATACTAGAGACTTTGTTAAATATGCTAAACATAGGTTTAATCTATTCCTTAAAAGTATTAAAGTTCTTTATCTAGATATCTACTTTATCTAGGGCCTTGCCTATGTTATACTGTTATATAAAGGGTTTAATCTATTTAAATGCTGTGCTACGCATATAACTACTAATAACTATAACCTTTTTAATCTCTTTAATATATTTGCCTTAGAATAAGAAGAATAAGTCCTATTATATAAGCTAATTATTAAGCTTATTATATTTACTATAGTAGAGATTAGGTTTGTTAACTATAATATTACCTATATAGGCAGTACCATTATTAATTATATCTATATTATTAGACGTTAAGCTAGGGGTAGCTTAGTTTCCTAAGGTAGTAGACATCTTAAGGGTATTTAAAATGTTAAGGTTATACTTTAAGCAAAGCTTATAAGCACTATTTAATTAGTTCTTAGGGATAGATACTGTTAGGGAAACTAAAAGGGTCTTACACTAAGGAGTATAGATATAATCTATCTATCTTAAGGGCAAGAGGTAATAATAAGTAGTATAGAGTAGACTATCTAGCTTAAAGGTTAGGTTAAGATCTAATATTATAGATTAATACTTAGGTTAAACACAAACTATAAGGGTTATGTTCCTACTTGCTATATACTAAAGCTAAGGTTTGCTTATTAATAAGCAACTAATAAGTGTCTAATAAAAGGTAATAAGTATACTTATTAATAAGTAGAGTTGTATTATGCTTATTAATAAGCAGTAGTCTGTGCACTTGCTTATTAATAAGCAAGTTACGTGACTATAATTATAAGTCCTACTTGCTGTGCCCCTGCAACCTAGACAGACCCTAGTTAGTTACTTATTACACCGTGCCGTACTCCTTCGCAGGATTATAACACTTAGCTATAGGTTATACAATCCTATAGAGGGCTAAGCCGCTTAGTAGAGCGTTATAAGAGGTCTTGTAACGCTCCTAACTATCTACCTATACTGCTCTGCCGCGACACATATTAATCTTATTATAATTTAAACAAAATAAATAAGAGTGGTTCTTACAGTTTAGCAGGGGTAAGTAGTTTATATAGATTCTTAAACATTCTTCTTCTAGTAACACCTCTCTGCAAATAATAGTAGAGCATATGGATTAGATAAAAAAGTTTAGAGCTTAAAGCTGAAACTTTTTGTGTACCTCCTTTATATTAATAGCTGGCTGCTGCAAAGTCTCGAATCCACATCACATATGTATCGTACTTACCCCTGCCATACTGTACGTTGGCACATAGGGCCGTCTTTTCTCTTTGCAGCAATGCGAGACGGAGGTAGGCTTCATGTACGATATCGTGAGAAGCCTGGTGCGCAAGTCAGGCAAGCATGCGCAAAGGAATGTTGAGTAGCGATGTGAAAGGATGTCGAGGTGTGGAGGCGTAGTCAGGCCCACTTTTCCCTGTTTCCTACCTCCTAGGTAGCCCGAGTTGGGTAGGGGGTTGCTCTGCGTCCTTCCTGTTGCCTGCTCTGCATCTACAAAGATTCGCATCCAGTTACGCAATTATGGAAGAGGTGGCTCACAGCATGCCTGAATACCTGGACATAAGCCTGCTATGTGATTGTGGCGCAGTAGGCCGCTCTTTCCCGAGGTCGTTAGCGCAAATGAGTCACTATGATGTTACGAACGCACCGCCATACGACACATCCTACAATACGTGAGCCCGGTGCGGAGTCATACTCTGTGTCCCGATTAGGTACAAGGTGCTATAGTTAACAAATGATTGCAAGGTAGAAGTGATGTCCTAAGGATTTATAAGTAGGTATACGTAGAGTTCGATTTGTTATCACTGTTCAACGTCGTTTCTACATTTCTTTCAAGATCTCAGCGCTATGGCGGGCGTTCAGGCGACTTCGGCTTCTCACACCATTCCGGTGACCTCTTACGAGACTGCACTTTGCATACTACCGCCAGTCGAGCAATGCGAGCACATTGACAACCTACGCGAGCTTTACGACAAAGCATATAGAGCATGGCCGGTTCATATAAACCTCGTATACCCATTTGTTGCACCCGAACATCTTGTGCAGGCACGACAGCAAATTCAAGCACAATTCAAGAGTAAGCTGAACTCTACTACATCACGGCAAGTCAGGCTTGGATCAGCCGGCCTTCTCCAGCAACGACACAACAGCACCGCAGTTCTACAAGAGTCTCGAGATTCTTCAGTTGGTTCCTTGGAAGAACTGCGATCTTTGTCTCTCTCGGCTCTTGGCCACAAACCTCAACCAAACAACTTCCACTTGACTGTGGGCCAAACTGAAGACAACTCGATAGCTTCACGCGAGCTCCTGTTATTCAAATTACAGCTACTACCAATATTGAGTTTCGAAATTGGTCCTTTGGTTATCCTTGTCCGCGAACGAATATCGGGTCCGCGACTTGCATATCGAATGCGATTGTGGGGATTGATTGATACTGCTTTTGCACCAACTAGATCTACAGTCCCTCCGCCGGAGTACTGGCTTAGAGAAAGTTCATCTAGCACTGTTGATGAAGAACCAGAGGATGACGAGGCCGGATTATCTCACCTAACGACAGTCTTCAGCCGTACTGTCAAGTCTGGCAAAACTTTCTTCTTCGATAAATCCTCGGGGATTTGGATCGAAGCGAATATGGTAGAACCCAGCCAAATGATGCCAAAGTCGCTTGTAGTGTCAAGCTACAATGTCCTGGTCAGGTCAGAATTTCCATCAACCCGGGACCGCGATCCGCTTCTGATTAGGGCGTTACTATCGGATAAAGCAAAGGCAGACATCACCGTGCTGCAAGAGGCATCTGATAATTTTCTCTCGGCCCTTCTCAACCATCCAGATATCCAGAGACAATATCCATTCAGCTCACATGGGCCACCAAGCCAACCGGACATTGGCCCACTGCCCAGCCTACGGAATGTTGTCATCATCAGCAAGTGGCCATTCCGATGGGACTTTGTTCCATTTCACAGAAGACACAAGGGTGCTGTCGTCGCAACTTTTGACTCTGTCGCTGTTGGTGGTTCTTTGGTCGTCGCAGGTGTCCATCTCACGTGCGGCTTAACCAATGGCTCCGTTGCCGCGAAGAAGATACAGATACAGAAGCTCTTCAATCATATGACCTCCCAACATAGTGATAGCCCATGGATTATCGCTGGAGACTTCAATCTGGCAACTTCAGTCCACACTATCGACAATGCATTGGGGAGCAAGTCCATCACTGAGCAGACGAAACACATTCTTGCTGCTGTCGAAGATCAACTACGTGGAGACGGTATTCTCGATGCGTGGGTAGTCACTCGCAATGAGTGGATTAGTAGCGTGATCAGTGTTGGCTCCGACGCATTGTTCGACGGGGAGGAAGGTGCTACTTTCGATCCAAAAAACAATCCACTTGCGGCTGAGTCGTCTGGAACATGCCAAAATCGACCGCAACGGTACGACCGCATCCTTGTCCGGCCACTGGATAAGCTCCAAATCACCGGCTTCAGGATGTTCGGGCTACCTGCAGATGTCGACGGTACAAACGTGGTCCCGAGTGACCACTATGGAGTGAGAGCTTCTATGCAACTTTGTAGGCCCGCTGAACAACTCTCTCCGGATCATCACGAATTGATAAAGAATTTCAAAGTGACCTTCCAGAATCGCCCCCATCTAGCTCTCCCAGATCTTGAGTCGGTGCTGCAGGAAAATCACATGTTTCTAAGCGCGGAAGAGAGGATGAAGCGGCAAGCAGCGTTCAATTTACTGAGAGAGGTGGTACTTGGTAAACTCTGTAACGAGAGCTTAGCGGCGGCTGATGTTCCACTAAGAATGGTAGCAGTGGGCTCTTTCGCATTGAATGTCGATACTTCAACATCGGACATCGACTGCCTTTGCATTGGTTCTATTAGCTCAAGGATCTTCTTCAAGCTCGCACGCCAAAGAATACAGAGGGCTGAGACCTACGATATTCGCATAATCCGGAAGGTCGAAGCAAGTACAGGGACAACGCTCGAGCTTTCTGTCAATAACGTAGCTATGGATTTGCAATACTGCCCTGCCGCTCAAATTGCGGAGAGGTAAATCAGTACTCTGTATTGACTGAAGCTATACTAATGCGTGCAGATGGTCGGAATTCGATGGATTGACTCCATCCGATCCAATATTCAACCTCTCAATCCTCTCATTGCGAAAACTCAAGCCTTATCGCGACTTAGCTTACATCAAGCGTACGGTGCCTGATCTTAGTACGTTCGGCCTAGCGTATCGGGCCATCAAGCTTTGGGCCTTTCAACGTGGCATCTACTCCTCCAAGTTTGGGTATCTAGGAGGCATACACATTACTCAGATGTTGTCTTGGGTCTACAAGCGCGTCGCGCACGACTTCGCTCCTCATGGAGACCACCTTATCGGAGTTGGCGATCTCGTAGCAACTTTCTTCCATTATTACGCAAACTTCAGCTGGGCCAATGATATGGTCTTTGATGTCTTCTTCCACAAGCAGAAGCCTCGCTATCATCGGACTGCGCGGGAGCCGATGGTGATTTTGGGTTTTCATTCCCCCAATTCGAACATTGCGCACACATCAACCTTACCAGGTCTATTGACGCTGGTGAAGGAGTTCAAGACTGCAGATTCGCGGTTGTCAGACCCCTCCGCGACCTGGCAGAGTTTCTTCATGCCTACTGGTATGCACACTCTCGATGGCATGGGGTTTGGCGAGACGGAGTTCTTGCAAGCCTACAAGAGCTATGTGCGCATTGATATACACTTCTGGGGCCGTACGCTCGCAAAAAGCAAAGGCTTAGTAGGCTGGGTAGAATCACGTTGCCTCCCACTCGCTATCGGTATGCACTTCTTATTTCAATGAGAACCGAGCAAGCTCTGACTGTTTAAGACATTCACAGAAAATTTCCGAACTCTAACATCCGATTGTGGCCTGCACGTTTCGCCGACAGCAAGTCTCACGAGCTTGACGAGAGTAGGGACTATCATGGCTGCTACCTCATTGGCCTCCAAGGACTCACTAACACAACTTTGCTGTCCACAAACAGAGACGAGCGGCAAGCTGCAAAGCAGTCTTTAGACAAGATAATCGGAGCATTCCTCACTCAGCTCAGAACAGATGAGAATAACTATGACGCGAACAGTTCATGGATCGATGCGTCAATCGTTACGCAACGCGACCTCCAGGAACTCCAATTAGATGAACGCGACTGGGGCGTCTTTGCAATGGAGATCGAGCCTGACTCGGATGAGGAAGAGGAGCTGGACGACGTCAATACCGACGATTTCGAACTACCCAAACCGCTGATACGTTCCAAGCCAAAGTCATCGTCGACGCCCGTGTCCATGATGAAGCTACGACCAGCTTGCGACGTTCTCAATCGTCTGCGCTGGGATCCGAGTCTCGATCCTGCAGACTACATCATCGGCTACGAGGACCGGTTTCTTGGTGCAAAAGAAATTAGTCTCGAGAAGTGGAAGACTGAGCAGACAGACGAGGAATTCATTCCCCAGCACCGCATCTTGTACTTCCGTAAAAAGTTTAGTGGTGAAGGTAACAGTAAGGGCGAAGTGGTTTGGGAGCGCGCGACAAGAATCGACAAGGTGTTTGGTAGCGGCGCTGGCGCTGGACTGTAAGCGACTCACTTTGCTTGCGTATAGTACTTGCATACCCGCCAGCCACTCGAAGTTCGTTGTTGCCGCATGCTACAAGATATGACGTCAGTGTATTTAGCCTAAATGTAAGCCTACAAAGATTGCGCGTAGGACACGATGTAGATAGGTAGACATCCATCAACCTCCAACTCTTGTTGGTGGAGAAATCTTTCTTCATGGCTCTCAAACAACCCTTCAACGTCTTGGTTTTCAGCAGAACCGCAGGGTACAGACACGAATCTATCTCCACTGGAATCACCGCCTTCAGGAACCTAGCATTGCAGACGGGTCTTTTCACAGTAACAGACAGTGAAGATGCTTCGTTCTTTGAGCACTCGAAATTGTCCCATTACTCTGTGATCATCTTGCTTCATACCTCCGGCACCTTCCTCAGCGCCTCTCAGCTCAGAGTTTTCCAGGAATACGTGCGATCTGGTGGCGGCGTTCTCTCTATTCACGGCGCAGCGTCCGGTATGCCGTCATCTTCCTGGTACGGAAAACTGATTGGCGCGCATTTCGACATGCATCCCGATGCTGAGCAAGGGTCTCTAATAGTATCGAATAAGTCACATCCCATCATCGATAACGAGAGGCCTCCAGAGAAATGGATGGATGAGTGGTATAATTTCAAGTCACATCCCGCCGCGAACTCGAGCCTCGAAATCTTACTGCGTGGAGATACAAGCAGCTTCAAAGGAGGTAAACACGGCGATAATCATCCACTCGCTTGGTGTCAGGAGTTTGAGGGCAGCAGGAGTGTTTACATCGCTTTGGGTCATTTCAAAGAGGTTTGGGAGAACAAGTGGTACGTGGAATTAGTGAAGAGGGGAATAATTTGGGCCGCGAGGGGAGCCCGTCATCTAGAGTGAATGCTGTGAGACCAAAGAAACGAATGGAAGAGTTTATACTTGGGAATGTAGAAGGTGATGTACAAAGTAGGCGCTAGATTCTCTGAGATTGAAGGAAAGCCGATTAAGCAATATTCACTAGAAGGCCTATGGCAAAGTGCAATGCGCTGAAGATTTATTGATAGCGTTAGTTTAGAATAACCTGCTAGCACGCTTGTAAGGTTTGACGGTTTACAGAATAGCAGTGGTAAGTATTTAGTGTGGATTTCAGACTTTGCAACAGCTAACTACCAATAGAAAGTAACCTATAGAGGGACTTAAAGCGTTCCAGCTTAAATATTGGAACTAGAATATCTTATCTTATGCACTTTAATATTAACTTAGAGAGAGGTGCCGCCAGAAGAAGAATATTCTTGAGAATCCACGTTTATTGCTTACCCCTGCCATACTGTACGGAAATGTTTGACATCAAACTGGTCTAATGAGGTCCACCAATTGCATTTCGCTCCTTGTACCACTGGAACACCTTATGCGCTTTCCTGACGCGACGTCTTGTTGCCAGTGGACTCAGACACTTCATAAGCACCAACCAGACTGCAAGGACGGGTAATGTGTAGCGCAAATTGTTCAATGCGCCTTGCATAATGATGGTGATAAACGTCTTGAACCAATGCAGACTCGGAAAGAAGTAATTGATGCGAAACCACTGGTGCAGAATCTCTGGCGGCCCAAGAGACGCCACAACGTTCCAAATAACCCAGGTCAGCACGAAGAAGGGCACAAACGCCATCGGGATGAATCCAATAGCAATGTCCAAAACATCGAAGCTAATCATGCAGTAGACCCATGTTACAGCCCAGAATGCAAAGAACATTTTGACGTCGATGTTGTATGAGCCACGGAGAGCAAAGGTCCAACCAGCTGTACAAAGGCTCGTGAAGACTGGCCACACTATCCCACAGAATAATCGAGAGAGGATGTGTGTACGGAGATCGTGGGTAGCGTAGAAATGTATACCGTTGCATATACCATTCCAGGCCATGATAAAGAAGAATTGCATCAGGATTGGCAGGACTGCGCCAAGAGTGTTGATAAACGCTTTGTCGTCGAGGGTGGCATACATTTGGAAGGCCGCTGATATCTCTACAGGGCGCGCAGGGCTAGTCAGTGCAGAGAGCGCTGTGGTGGTGTTTACGTGTTGACCTTGAGCGATGATGGGCGAGACGAACTGGGCACCGAAAACACCGGCCGCAGTGGATGCGGTAGCAATGACTGGTGAGAGGATACTTGATGCGTACATCGTATAGTAACGTGCGTCGAGTACATAGTATGTGTAGACATCGCTTGGGTTGTAGGCTTCGGCTGAACCATCCACGGCGTCTTCGAAGCGAGCTGTTGCGCCCTGTTCCACAATAATCGCAGCCCAGTATGTGCCCTTGAAGACCTCGCGTCGTATTTGCTCAGGCGATGAGCCGACAGTATCGATACTGACGTAGGTGGGATTTCCGTATGTACCGTTGTTCGTAGCTACTGCCAGGCGCAAGGCTTCGCCGAAATCCCCTCTATCGAAGTCTGCTAATGCAACCTTTGCCCTGTGAACATATCTCCCCTGATGAGAAAATACACCGTAAATGTGAGAAGCGTTAATCCAGAAGATGACAATGATCATAATTGCTGCAGGGATCAAAGCCTTCATCGCTTGTGCAACAGGTATGTTCGGCTCTGGGTGTGCGGTAGAGACGCTGGGACCCGAATGTGTCTTTGTGTCGGTGGTAGCCGGCCTCAACTCAATGGCAGACTCTTCATCGTTCCTTACAGGGCCAATGTCCGCGGGGGGACCTTGCGTTTCTGTACTCATTGCCTGGAAGACCTCGAGAGCCTAGCTGGTGATTGCGTGAATACCTATTATGAGTGCAACAACGTGGTAAATGGATAGATATAAAAGCCAGGATAGGGGCAATATCATTGGGGTGGAGCCTTTGCATATCGCAGTGAAGGTCATTGCTTGCACGTCCAATATATCCTACGAGCAACAAGCCGAGGGTCAGCAACCCTGTTCGTCATTGTCAAAGGAACTCGTCCGGATGAATGTGACTTACGTATAGCACCATCATCAAGGCTTCTACATACCCTGGACTACAAAATCTTTATGCTTACATATGAAAATTCCGCGAAACGGTGCTGTATTGCAGGCCCAGAACAGCCGTAGATGGAAATGCAACGTCGGTGCTCGGCGTCCGCGCTGTCCGAGAGACGCCGAAAAGATCGAAGGATGTACGATCGGGGCAGCTGGACAACAGATTTGCAGTCGCACTTGCACCAAGGACGAATCGTTCTACTAAATTTGGATCTTTTGCACAAGAGTAAATTCCTTGACTTCGCACATATTCACTCCCGTTCCTTCCAATTATGATAAATGATCCCGACAGAAACTTTCGACAACCCATGCGACAATCTCAACACCAACAAACACGTCAAGCTTAAAAGTAGGCTATAGACACGTTATGTCATAATCTTCCGGTCGTCTGTGTGTCTTGGAGCATGGTATTTTCCACGATGATCTGCACCCGCCAAAAAGTACTTGGCACACTGATTCAGGACGGTAATGTTGAAGCAAGTTCTTCAACAAGTTTTGATCAGATAGCCAGCCCATTTGAGGCTCCGCGTAATCTTTGGAGAGTTGCCCTTTCCAATAGGGTAAAACATCATACTCACATTCATTAGGAGCAGGTCTCTTGTTGCCTGCACACTTCTCTCATGTCCCTGATAGATGTCCGAAGCCTGTACGTAAATTGGCCATCAATGTCTCTCGGTTCTTGACGATCGAAGCATGTCAGCTTCAGCTCTGCAGCAAATGAACCCTCCGTAGACCCACAAAGTTCAAGTGGCAGACTTTTCTGTTGGAGGTTGACACAACACTAAACCTGGAGGTCGTTGACGATTTGGGCTGGATGTTGTTATCCTTTAGCGCACATGAATGGCTTATGGTCCTTTACTACATGTGATTGTACCATACGTGTTCCGACTCGTGGAATCGTTCAGAGGACCTGGAGCCTTATTATTCCGGGTGCAATGGTGCTATTCTTCAGCAAGGAGCCCCTTCCACGTCTTACCCATTTGAGCGTTCGAACCGGCGGTGAGGGCAACACCTTGACCAAGACACAGAACGTAGTAAGTACATATATTGCAGACCGATACAGCAGAAAGTGCAACGCGTAAGCGCAGCAGCTATCTTACTTGCTTCGTAACGCGGGAAGCTTTGAATCTTGCAATTGTTTGCCAATGGCTTCCATCTGGGCTATGCTTCTTCTTCTAGGCACTTCAATGCTGGCCCCAGTCACTGCTGCCAAGCACGATAAACCAGCACTCATCCTTGTACCTGGAGCTTTCCACGGCGCCAGTGTGTATGGCAAAGTACTAAGTCAGCTCAGCGATGTCGGCTATATTCACAATGACGCGGTTGACCTGCCATCTGTAGGCCATGCTGCTGCAGACGTTGAAAGAAAAGCGGATGTGGATGTCGTGACGGAGTTGCTTCGATATAGATTGGGAAAGGGCGAAGATGTTATTATGGTTGGCAACAGCTATGGCGCGACTGTGATTATGGAAGCCGTAAATAATTTCGAGGCGTATAGCTCAACTTTCGCGCTTGAAAGGACAGGAGCAGGCGGCCGGATACTGGGACTCATTATGGTTCGTGTCCATTTATAGGCTCCCTTTTCTAGAGCCTACTGACGACCGTTAGCTGTCGGGTTATATCCCGACAATCGCTGAGGTTACTGCGAACCCTCCCCGCCCCGACATCCGCACCATTGGCGCACCATTCTTCAAATACCATGTCCCTTTCAACATCACACCAAGCCTGGTTACATGGGACAGGGACCTTGCCACCTACCCTCCGCATCTCACGTTTTACAACTTACTCAATGCTTCCGCAGCGGATCACTGGGCATCACAGCTCCTGCCGTCGAGTTTCAAAGCTCTTAACGCTACAGGGACGAATATTGCGTACGACGGGACGTTCAGAACGTTGTACGCGGTAGGCAAGTATGATAACAGTGTGAGTCCAGCCTTTGCGCAGACTTATTTTGACCAGGAGGGAGCGTGCTTCGAGGTCGTGGTCATCGATGGGGATCATGTGCCAATGTTGAGCCGTCCAAAGGCCGTGGTGGATGTCATAAGGCGATTTGCTGGAGAATAGTGGAAACGCGATTGAGAGGGTGCAAAGGGGAAACGAGCTATGGTGTGCACAGTCTCGTAGACTTTCTTGTATCGTGTTATGGCCAAACATGTCTGTGTATCTAATTTGAAAGACGGAGAATTGGCTATAGTTGCTCTCGGTGTCTGGGATTCGCACATTGCCCTACAAAGAGCAGCTTGTTTCATTACGCACCTACATGTTGAAGCCTCATATAAACGGCACACAGACAAACTGTAGTTAGCTACTGCACAACAACAAGGTCTCATAGTTTGGATCTAAGGACTGATAAGTACCTTCAATCTTGATCTCGGAGGCGTGTCCGCAGGCCCGTATGTGGCCAGGCAAAAGCAGGCTTCTCCAGTGGCAGCACGGCTACGGCACATCACAGGCCGTTATAAATAACCATGGAGATTGCAGTCAGATGCAACCTAGAGCGTCCCCAAAGGAATTGAAGATGTTCGGTCGGAGGATGGCTGCACCAGAGGTGGAGATAAGCTCACTATATCATGCGCACGCCATAGAGATCTGTTCTTGTCGATGAAGAGTGCAAGCAAGGACAAAGGAGATAAGGGTACATACCAAGGTGTGAGAGGTTGAGACTCGAGAGCCCATGCGCAGGGCCTGCGCAAGATGCTGTGCTACGATTGGAAGGCCATACATATGCTAGCGATGTGGTGTGGCAGCGCTCGGGTAAACGGGCATGGGCCGCGGAGCCGTGGGAGTGGTGTGGGGCCTGGGATATACCCAAGGAGCTACCGGAGTTGTTTCTATTGCCACACTGTGCAACAAGCAAGATCCAAGCAACAGCCAGTCTTTGGGACTTGTGACTTGCAATAGAACCCGCCGCAACAGCGAATTATCATGCACAGCGCCAGTTCTTCGTAAAACGGCGATGAAAGCACTGCCATGGAGCGTTTTCCCTGAAGAGGGGTACTGGATTCACAAAGAGGCCACCTGAGTGGCGACAGGTGTCTGCGCGATCCTGCAGCTAAGACCGGAACTAAAAGCAGATGTCAGTCTTTTCCACTTCAAGTGTGACCATTCGCAAGGCATGGCCGGTCCGTAAGCCAATAGTTCTGCATCAGCCTTGCCAGTTAACATGGTTGGAACCACGATATCGGAAGCGTACTTGATGCAATCTTTGTTTGGCCATCTAAATCGTACGTTGTAAGAATGATGCAACTCCGCGGTTAACGGTATGATCGTTCTGCAAAGCTCCAACTGGAGATATATTCTTATTGGAAACATTGACGTCCTGCTCAGAGATGGTTGCGAGTTGCGTGCAAGGATTCTCATCATGAGCGAGTCTCAGAGAGAGTGTAACGCTCAAATCCAGCGCTCTGGGAAGTACGTCATTTTCGTGGAGAAGGAGGATGACTCAGGTACCTACTTGGTGACTCCTGAGATCTCGGAGAGGACTTCCGCGATCTTCGTGCAGAGAATAACAAGAAATTGTTATCCTTACTGTGTACGTGCTACTGGTCAAGATCGCCCCGAATCGGACTCCACAGCGGGACAGACGCGATCCCAGATCTTAGGTCCACTGCAAGAAGAATCTGTCTTGGCTTCCAACGAGAGATCTAGCATACTTAGCAGCAGGCGGCACCAAAGCACCACAGCGCACGGACAACGCGAATCTCCGCTGTGTGACGTAGTTGCGTGTAACGGTGTAGCAAATGAAGCTGAGGTCGAAAGGAAAGCTTTTTACCCGTAGCGTCCGCGGGATCCAGTGTTGCGACAAAACAGCAGTCGCACGTCGTGACCTTGTGTGATTTCATGAAGAAAGGAACAGTGCAAGCACCGCCCAAGATCTACAGTGCGGCTTGAAATTCGCCGCTTTGTCGCACATGGTGGAAACGAACAATGAGCGCAAGGCTCCTTGGAAAACGGAAGACTCGGTCCTGCCAATCACGACTCGGGGCTTCATGGTTCCGTGATCGAATGCGATGGTGTGGAGGAAAGTGCGATCTGATCGGAGCTAACCCCATATTGCACTCGCCTATCTGCGCTCGATCGCTGGATGGGGACTGCCCTGTCTTTCAATCAAACTAGACATTTGCATGACAATTGTCGCAGCCTTCGCAAACAGGCAGGCTGCTTGACATTGGCCCCCTCGTCGCCTCGGGATGGCTGAGTACGTACGAACAGAATTCGGCAGCAATACCTAGCCAGCTTTTACCTTACATCGCTGGGCAGTCTAAGTTCTGCTCGCTTCTCAAGCACTGCCTACTGGGTTCGGCAGAACTCATGCTGAGGGCGAACACATCCCATGTAATCTGAGGCCCACCTTTTGTGCATTGAACTGGGTTTCAAGTCTTTCTGATGGTTATCGATGGTGCAGTCCTACGGTGCTTTTTCCTCCTGAGCGCCCATTGAATTAGCCAGTTGCGATCTTCTCAAACGATCTTTGGAGACAAGACTTTGGTGGCAGACGCAACCAAGACTGTCCAGAGCCGTCAGTTTTGTCAGCGCAGTCGCGGATCGTCGTTGCCGTTGTTAGAGTATTGGTCCGACGTCAGTCGCCGAACGGTCCCTTTCATTGCCGTCTCGATTATCGCGGGGAGGTGTTACAATACAAGATCCTAGCGTGCTCCGATCGCCAGTTGCGTGGTGAGCTGTCTGATCCGTGTCTGTCCGTTCGTTGCTGGGTGGATACCGAGGCGTGCGCAGCCACCCACCTTCGCCGCCGACCTGCAACCTAAGCTGTCTAGGCGGCGGACTGGTGCCGGAAACACGCGCGCGACTGTTGGTTGGCTGTCTGCGTTGAGCGCGCGGGAACGCTCTTTATCAGCCCCTCCTCCCTCAGCTCGAGTTTTGGGAATTTCGCCTTGTCGACCCTCGACACGTTTGAGTATTCTCAAGCATCTGTCGCACATACTTCCCATCTGTTTCTAGACAAGTAAATTGCGGACGGATTCCGTTCGCACTTTCTCGTCGGCTCCCCCTACGTGCTTAGCACACGCCTCGACTACTTCGTCGTCGGAAGCAATCGTCTGCGGTACTGCCAGGTACACACACGATCTGTTTTCCAGAGTATTCAGTTACCCAGAATTCGCAGTTCGGACCAATTTGTCAACGAAGGATTTCCCAAGACTCGATCTGATCGCCCCGGCTTCTGGCTCACATCGAGAATCGGTGAGCATCGCGCTTTGCGCACTATCGTTCGATCTCCAGCCTTGCCACCACGGCCGATTTTCGCCACCTTGCGAACCTTTCAGGCTTCGCTCAATCTCTTTCTGCCGTTACTCGATCGGCTATCCGTTTCAGGCATCGTGCTTTCTTTCTTGCGTCCTGATCCGCTGGACCCTAGCTCCACCACTTCTTCCAATCGGCCAAACAGTAGTCCCTGTGCCCGTCTACTCGTCCCGCGTCTGGCCAGGAGAACCGCCACGTCCCCTCTTGAACATCTGTTCCATTCATTGACTGTTCGTACCCCTTTCATCATCGGCACCAGTCGTTGTTTGAGTTGAGCAGCTAGTCGTAGCCGCTGTTACGATTTGGCACTTGTGGGCAGATACTAAACCCCGTGCCCGCTTCCCCGGAAAGCCGGTCTCCGCCACCCGAGCTTTGGCCACCTGACCGTTCCACATCCGCTCGTTGGATCTTGAATATGCCTGCCGAAAGAAGATCCTTTACTGCGACCCGCCCGGTCAAGACCGAGCGTACGCATGAGGAAAACCAAGAGCGGTATGTCCGTGTTACTGTTATTTGATTTCGTGTTGCTGATCTTGGGCAGTGCTTACATTGCTGCCTCACGGCGCAGTGACCGTAGCCTGGAGGCTCGTATTGAGTCTGCAAGAAGAGCATCTGAGATACACAAGAAGCGTACTGGTCGTGCCCTACGAGTTACTGAGCAAGATGTCATTAACGAAGAGATGTATGAAGAGGAGGATGACGATCTGCCGACTCAGTACCAGAGGCTCAACGCACATTTGCACACTACCTCTGTGATGTTCAACAAGAAATTGCATGATTACATCGCGACACAGCATGGAGTAAGAAACATGTTCATGTCGCAGTACCAGAACCCATCATTCCAGCAGTATGGAAGTCAGATGTCGCCACAAATGAACGGCGCCTTTGGCCAGAACAACTGGTTAAACCCTACCATGATGCCTCCTCAGCAGTCTACCCAGCAGACGCCACAGAATTTCGGTCAACAGGCGCAGGCCACGCAGCCACAGGGTGTTCGCTCATCACCATACCACATCCCTCAAAGATCGCATCAGCGCTCGGCTTCTATCGCTGTTCCAACTGCCATGGATGCGTACCTGCCGCAGGGTGGCTCGGCGTCCCTCGATGCACGAAGGATGTCGCTGCCAGCGCAAGCAGGGATGGATGATCAGTCCCGACCGGCTGGTTCTCGCAAATCTTCCTTTGTTCAGCAGCAGCCTCCTTCACCACTGACCGACACGGCTTCGCCTAGGTCTGGGTCAGGTCAGCGAACACCGCAGCTTCAGACCGATAATGAGACACCTGTCTCAACTCTCAGTCAGATGAGCTACTCGTTAGGTTCGCAGATGTTCAGCGGCGCTAATCCATTGTCAATGGCACTGCCTGCCGAGTCGCAGCAATTTGTTGGGTCTGTTCTCGATCCCAATGACCCTCGTACAGCTATGTTTATGAGTGGTAGTGAGCATATTGCGCAGCCCTTCGCTCCGACATATACCTACAACCCAAACTACTCGCCCAAAGCTTTGAAGTCAGGCAGCAACATGACGCTCAGCATGCCGCAGACTGGTATCAAGTCAGAAAGTCAATCTGATTCATGTGCCCCAATCTCCTCCGGCTTGTACAGCAACGATTCATTCCTTACTCCCGGGAACGAGGCATATGGGGCTTTTTTCGACTTCCAGTCCACAGACTTCGCTCAGTCAGGAGACGAGCCCAGCACCAACGAGCAGCTCATTGACGGTTCCAGCTTCGTGAACTGGGATTAGTAGGTTTTCCGGTGGGCCACACCCCTGCTTGCTAGCACATGTGCGATTTCGTTCTATCGTACTTCTGTACACTGCGCTTTTTCGCGTTGGGTATCGTGTCTGTTCACACACATTTTTCTCAGATGGATTCGAGCGATACCCACTTTGTTATTTCGTTGTCACGAAAGTTACGAATGTCAACAGGCGTTTTGGTGCGGCCCAAAACGATATATTGTGAAGTTTCATACCGGCGCTTCCAGGTCGCCCTGCAGCGGCACTTCTCCTCTCCGCCTGAAGTGCTTAGCTACATAGTTGTAATTTGAGTAGCCAATCATGATGCGTTGCGATGTTGTGTCAGTCTGAACATGGAGTGTACATGTACATGAAGCTTTTTGCATAATTAGCTTTCACATAACCATGGGCGAGTCCAGCGGAGGTTGTGCGTTAGGGTGCCAGTCGTAGCACAGGCCCACACAAGCGACACAGACATGGCTGTTGACCTGTCAGTTATCCACAAAACTGGTTATCCAATTGTTCGCCACCCACTCTTCATTTTGCTGGTTGTGTACTGTACCGTACGATTGTGTACAACACTGCTGCATGCATGTAAGCACTAGTATCTGCATTGCTAGAAACAAGCGAGCCCGCAGGAACTTGGGCGTCGTACGACCATTGTACCAAATATCGCAGGCTGTGGTTACTGCCGTACGGACCGTTGAGGGAATGTAACAGCGATACCACACCCATCGCACAAGCTTATATGAAGTAACATCCTTATGGTTTCCGTGCTGTACAATGGGTAGGTACCTAGGTACCGCTGAGCTCTGCTGCACGTGATTGTCATGGTCAACTAACCTCTCGTCTTTCTCCACCGCATCAGGCAGCACCAACCATATCAGCACGGGCCGGTCTCTCGTTGATCGGAGACTGCGGAGTACCACGAACTCGACCTGATAGCCTCAAAGGGTAGTGCTGCAGCGACCGGTTCATCCAATCGTGCAACACACGGCGTCCCTGATTAGCCTCGTCTTTGGTACCTGCATCTGTGCTTAGACGGGTCTTCCACAATGAGAGTGCAGCGATCGCGCACACCTTTGGTCGATGCTAGGAATTTTGAAATGGCGGTCATGTAGGTAGCCTGTTAGCCCACTATCGAATCGAGTTCCGTGTCTTAACAAGACAAACGTATCGATAACAAACCAGGCCAAGGCTCATAAACGCAGTCTCTACTCTTGCTCATATGTCCCGTGGGAAGTATCCATTGACCCACAAGGGTAGGTATTCAGCAATCTGTGCGGTGTGTATGAGACCAGCACAGCTACCTATGTGCCTAGAGCGCGCCTAGTCTTTGCAATCTGAAAAATGGGCGCCTGTCATTCAGTTGGCAGATGTCTGCCAGGTGCTTGTCATACCTCAGCCATGTACTCGACGGACGCAGCAGTAACGTCAAAACATGCATTGTCTGTTTAGCCAGCATCAGGCGATCAGCTTGCAACTACGCTTTACTATAAACATGGATTCCGGGGTCTCCGTCATCCTTCATAGTGGTGGGCATCGTTACTTGGGTGCAATGCTGCCGATCAATGTCGTCAAGTTTTCCCTTCATACACACACATGCACGACGGTGGCGGAAAAGGCGATGCGATGTCACACGCGAAGACCAAAGCTCTTCGTGGCTCGTGCTGTCACTATTCAGGCAGACTCCCAGTACATCGTCAGCCTATTCAACTTGCACAGCAGCGATCAGATTTATCCAGCCAGACATCGTGCAATATCAGCAACAATGCAATATCCTTGGTACCTAAGATTTGGACATGGCTACTCAGCCACATCTTCTAATTACTAGGATGAGAGATCGCTGATGATAATTGGTGACCATACTTTGACTGAACACCAAGATGCTTGTAGTCAGGACGGATTGTGTAAAGCATGATCCCGTATTGCAACCTTGTGCGTGAACCCGACGGCCAACTGCACACACTGCGGCACCTTCTGTCGGGGCTTGGTGACAGGGAGGAAGTGATCGACCACGAATCATATATAAGGGCTGCTTCAAAGACTTGCTGTTTCTCCCTTCAGTCATCGGCTTCCAAATTCACTGTCTCACACTTTTTCTAATAATTTCACGCTCGCTTCGCACCTCTCTCATCATCTCTCGATATGAAGCTCAGTTTCTGCATCTTCTTGGCTACTGCCATTGTTGTCACGGCTGCGGAGCGCGCGCCATGTATGTCCTCAAGCTTATAATGAGACTGAGGAACTGAATGACCAACCGTATAGCAGTGCACGCTCCACACGTACACCCACGCCAGTACTACGCGCCTCCACCTTCCTACTCTCCGCCTGTTCCGAGTTCCACCTTTGATAATTTCCCCCCACCCACACCGTCCTTTTCTAGCCCTGGCATACCAATGTCGACTGCATCAGCATCATCGGGACCGTGGACATCAACTACCGTCCGCAGCACCGTGATCGTAACCACAGTCACAGTGTCGACGTCTTCTGTACCCATGTTCATCAGCACAAAGTCAGTGACCGCCACTTCCTGCAAACTCACAGATGAAGGGTTGATCTGGTGTACTGACGTTTCGCCTTCCAGGACCCCAACTCCGACCACTGGCACTTTCACGGATGGCACTGCGACGAGCTTTTCTGTAGATCCTCAAACTTCTTCATTCGGGCCTCCGATCAGCTTCTCTCAATCCACCGAAG
The DNA here is from genome assembly GCA_022609225.1 of Boeremia lycopersici. Taxonomy (NCBI): domain Eukaryota; kingdom Fungi; phylum Ascomycota; class Dothideomycetes; order Pleosporales; family Didymellaceae; genus Boeremia; species Boeremia lycopersici. The sequence goes on along the minus strand of JAGKPY010000180.1, from coordinate 17,163 downwards.
TCTTGCTATCTACAGGACCTTCTTCCCTGCCGTCCACCACAGGGCCGTACAGCAACGGTACAAGCGCGAGTACTGCGTCTTCTGCTTCGCCGACATTCACGACTCCGTCCAACGTGACCTCAAGTGGGTATCATGTGCCTGAACCACCTTTCAGCACGCCCATCTGGAATCGGACGAGCTCTGTTCTGACCGGTACGCTTACTGCACCGACTGACTCCGGTACCGCATCGTCAGTCACTCCGTTATCGAGCTTAAGCTACACATACCCCTCATACTCGTACTCGTACTCGTATTCTTCTTACACTCCATCTCTATCTCGATCCTCTAGCTATCTGACTGCAACACCGAGAACTTCCTCGCCAATTTACTACCCCACCCCATCTGTGCCAACCATTCCCTCGTCCATCACCTTCGAATTCCCATCCAGTTTCACCTTTAGCTTTCCAACACCACGGCCCAGCAGCAGGAGCACACGCTATCGCTCATCCAGCTTCAGTACTGCCAGATCGTCGTCATGGACCCGCTCCATTCCGACACGCACACCATCTTTCACGTTCCCGTCATGGCCGCCAGTGTTCACCCGCACCTCGCACTCCTCTTCGTCTTCTAGTTACACGCTGTCCAGCACTTCGTCAAGGATAACAATCACCCTCTCCGATGCGACGCCCACGTCTTTTGCCCCATCAACCAGCAGCGGCTACGCCCCACCCACGACGTCGACCGAAACCTTTACTGATGGCACGTTCTCATCGTGGCCTATTGACACGCCAACGCCGACGCCGACGCCGACGCCGTCGCCCTCGACGCTCTTGACGCGCTTGAGCAGCTCCAGCTCGTATGAAGACGAGAGCGAGACGGACGGGTATTATATGCCACCGGCGCCGACTGATGATGGTAGGGTTGGGGAGACGGGCGTGGGCCAGCACTTGGCGCGGCGCCAGCGTGGGGTCCCTGTGCCGCATCTCAAGATGACTGAGGATGGAGTTGCAAAGATGGACAATGCACAGGTGGATAGCGTGGTGGAGAAACGGGATGTGAGTAACTTTATGTAATTGTTTCAGGTGCAGCAGCTGATGGGGTGTGTAGGTGGTCCAGATGTGGTTCATGTAACTGCGTGGATTGGCCATGCTTCGAGTATCGTGCTTTTGAGAGCTTTACCTTCCTCAGTCGTTAGACGGCTTTTCATAAAAGCTTCTTCTGTGGCATCCTGATGCCAGGGGTTGTAATGGTGGTTTGGAGAACTTGGACCTTTGACAAGACACATACAGAATGTCAATCCCTGCATGATCAGTTTCATTGCTTGATGCCGGCTGTGTTCATTCATCTCATTCGTCTATAGTACAGCGACTTGCTGCATCCTAATCTCGGAAGAAATTTCTCCTACAGACGCCGGGCCATGCATATGTGAACTTGTCTGTCACACGTCCAGTCATGACGGCGAAAATGTCCAAACGCCCCGACTTTTGCGTCATCCCAGGCAGCTTTTCTGCCCTGACCTGTTGTTGGTCTGCGTGTGCTCCTTGTCTGCGATGCTGCTACACTCTATCCGCTCATTTGGCCACGGCCGCACTCAGGACCTGAGTCCGGAAAAAGCCGCCCTTTGTGCGCTCAATGACCTGCTGGTAGACACTCTGCGGTGGGTGGTTCATGACGACTGTGCCGGCCTGGTAGTCGATCTTGGCGTCGACGCGTGTGTCGCGGATTAGGTTGACGATCCACTTCTCGCCCTCGTCCTGCGACAGGCCGAGACGTGTGGAAAGATCCCTGAGAGAATTAGTAAAAAGGTCTTGAGGAATTCTTGCAAGGCGTGACGTACTTGATGTCGATGCGCTGGTGGATCTTGCAGTAGCTCTCCGAGATCAGGTGGCGGGCGGCGTCGACGAATGTGTCTGCGGCGGCGAGCAGGAAGAAGTCGTTCTTGAGAATCTCCTCGGTCTCGCCGAGCTTCTTTTGAGCCTCTTCAAAGTCAAAGTCGATGTACAGGGCCTTGATGAAGTCGGTGACGGGGTCGGTGTATTCGTAGCCCTCCTGGCGCACGATGCGCACCAAGTCCTTGAGCTGGCGCTGGTATTGGTTCGAGTTGCGGGCGCGGCTGCGGCCGGTGATGACGGCGGCGGCCAGGTAGCGCAGGATCCACGGGCAGTTTGTCTGGATGGTGTTGATGTAGGCGGGCGAGAAGAACAGGTCTGTGAGGGCCTCGCGGGCAGGCTCGTGGTTGAAGAGCGGGAACAGCGACCAGTGGATCAGCCAGGTGCGCTGCTGCAGCTGGGCGAGCGGGTTGTTGAACAGGCGCGTGTCGATCAGCTCCTTGATCTTGTTGATCTCCTCGATGGCCGAGTCCCAGTTGACGGACAGGATCTCGCAGGCCAGCTTGCCCCAGGTGGCCTCGCGCTCCTTGTCGCCGTCGGTGGTCTGGGAGTGTCAGCGGGGAAGAGTGTCTACGTCACGAGGGCAGACGCACCAGCACGCGGAAGCGGTACAGCAGCTCGGCGGCGTGGGGGTAGACGCCGCAGCTGTACTGGAACTGGCCAAACTCGTACAGGCGGTTGACGTCGTCGAGCGTCACGCCGTGGCTCTCCTGCAGGTACTGCAAGTTCTGCGCCTTGTCGGAGCGCAGGTTGGTGACGACGTTCTCGTCATCGAGCAGCTCCGACATCTTGGCCGTGGCGGCCTCGAGCTCGTCGCGCTTGCTCAGCACCTGCTCGCGCTTGGCGGCAAAGGCGGCGGGCAGCTCGTCGAGCCCGTGGACGTCCTGGTGCAGCTGGCCCACGAAGTCGGTCATGTTGGTGGGGCTCAGCAGCGCCAGCAGCAGCTGCTTCTGCTCGGGCGTCTGCTCGGCATCCTCGTCGCTGGAGAAGTTGAGGAGCGGGAACAGCAGGTGGCGGTCGAGGTTGGGCATCAGCTGCGGCAGCAGGCTGTGCTGTTCGGCGACGGAGGCGGCCATGGCGGGTGGTGCGCGGTTCGTCGTGGCTGCGGTGCGAAGGATGGTGGGGGCAGGAAATTTGACTGTGCGGAGCGCCTGCCCCGGCACGCTAGCACTTGGTGTTGAAACTTGAGCCTGGGGCGCCCGAGCCCGCGACGCCGCCGCAGGACCAGCGACGACGAGCCTGCGCCGCCAGCAGCGACGAATTGCTCCCCCCGCCCACGAGCACTGCGCCCACACGCCCACACACGCCCGCCCGCCATGTCGCTCTTCCGTGTTCGCGCCGCCGTGCACCGCGCCCGCTGCGCCGCGCCCAGCACCGCGCCCAGCACCGTGCCCTACGCTGCCGCTGCACCCTACACCACCGCCGCGCCCTACACCACCGCCGCGCCCGTCGCGCCCGCCCGCGCCCAGGCCCTCGCCGCCGTCGAGGCCGTCACCGAGGCCGACAGCGCACAGCCCGCTGCCGCCGACCCTCTGCCCGCCTCGCGCTCCAAGGCCCTCAAGACGGCCGCGCGCACCGCCAAAACCGCGCCCTTCGTCCCCGCCACAATGCCGCAGATGCCGCAGTCGCCGCCGCTCTACCACGTCGCCCGCTCCGCCACCAGGAACCTGCCTGTCTACACCGACTTCAAGCGCGGCGGCAACCTGCACCTGACCACCGTGCGCAAGGCCTCCGGCAACCTGCACGCCCTGCGCGACGAGCTGCGCGCTTGGCTGGCCAAGAAGGAAGAGGACGTCTACATCAACCCCCTGACCGGGCATATCGTCGTCAAGGGGCACCACAAGAGCAAGGTCATGGCTTTCCTGGAGGACAGGGGCATGTGAAGCACACGGGCAGACAGCGAGTCGAATTGCATAAGCATTACTGTATTATACGTACACAACCTGGACTGGCTTCAGCAATGGCGTTCTGTATTAGGCCTCAGGCATCTAAAGCCCTACAAGGCCACACATACACCAAACATGTACTCCAGATATGTACACCAGACATGTACACCAAAGACATATACCACACATGTACAACAAGACTGTCATCGCCACAAAGAACTTGAGATTTGCTTTGATTGAACATAGGCAGGCAGTCCGAAGATGAGTCTTGACCATGTCATCGAAACATACTAGAACCTCGGACGGATGAGTTCAATGTCGCCTACCACACCAACACGCTCTTGATGACAACTCCATCCTCCATTTTCTGCCGTGCCTCCTCGAAGTCCTGCACACCAAACTCCTTCAACATCTTCTCTACCGGCAAGATTCCCTCCTTACTCCACTGCACCAACTCTGGCAACGCCTCCGCCGGATCCCTATCCCCTTCAATAACACCGATCAAGCGTCTCCCATTGACCATATGTGTCAGCAGATCCAGCTCGTACTTCGCGCCGACTGGCTTGACACCGACCTGCAGCAACTGTCCGTTCTTCTGCAGAGCCTCCATGCACTGTCCTAATACCGCCACACTCGGTGATGTATCGAGGATGTGGCTGCAGCCCAATTCACCCGCCGTTAGATTCTTGATCGCAGCACTCATCTGCTCGCCCTTCAGCCCCTCTTTCGTCGATAAAAGACCAGCTGTAGCACCGTGCTGTAGCGCCAGATCGATTCTCGACTGTAGCAGATCCACAGCGATGACGTTCTTCACGCCACGCTGCTTCGCAGCACACACGCCCGCCAGACCTACGCCGCCGAGCCCTACGACAGCCACGACGTCCTGTGGCCCGCACTTGCCGACATGTGTGATGGCGCCCGCGCCAGTCATGATCCCGCACCCAAGGGGGGCATACGCCCTCAGCTCCTCAGAACCACGTATCAGCTTTGTCACGTTGGCCGCACAGGACACCTTGACAGGGACGGGCGACGCAAAGGACGACTGGCCAAAGTAGCCACCGCCAATGACTTTGTTCGAATCTGAGGCAAGCACAAAGTTCGGCTCGTTGGACGCTAGAGTGAGGGCGGCATGGTCGACGCAGTACGCTGGGTGACCGGTGGTACAGTAGTGGCAGGTGAGGCAGGCGGCTGCAGAGAGGATGACGAGGTCGCCTACCTTGTAGTTCTGCTCTTGTTGCTGTGAGCCGAGTTTGAGGATTCGTCCGGCGCCTGCCCGCGAGTCAGATAGGACTTAGTGGTGTCTAGTCGGACGATAGAATTACCTTCGTGACCCAGCACGCGTGGGTAAATACCCCCATAACCTGATATATCGGTATGGCACACGCCTGTTGCGATCATCTCAACCAGAAACTCATCTTCTTTGGGTTCGCGCGTCAACATCTCTTCCCACTTCCATTCGTGCTGCGAGTATGCTACTATGCCTTTACAGGGCACTGTATATCCACCCATGGCCTCTTCTGACACAGGCACGGAAGTTCCACAGGCTTTGGGAGGTGCACGTAGCTGCCATGGTCTTTACCTGGTTTTATTTTATCACGGCTACTTGCACAGGATATCGTGTAGCCGACTGAGAGACAGCTGCTTTCGTCATAGTTGAGTACGGACATGCGGGGTCGGCGACGGAATGCAGCAGTCGGAGTGTCGTCCGCATGGACCCTTATCATGATGTAAGTAGATGCCTAGCCGAGCAGCCTCAATACCTAGATGCCTGTCCTGCGTTGTAAAGATCATACATGGATCTGTGATAGAAATAAGATGCTGGAGAAAGGCGAGAGGTGACATGGAAATATGGGTATGAAGGACAAATGCTCGGGGTGTTGGAACACGATGCTGAGAAGAAAAGACCTATGTTTACGAATGAGATGATATTGCTCGTCGTTGCAAAGACGTGTCAATTTCGCCGGCCACCCAATTTTCAAATCTTCCTCTTAAGCCTACGATGATAGCCGACGGCTATGGCTCTAGGAGGCTCTATGAGTTGTGCTCAACCCTCGAAAAGTCCCCAATCCTTGATCTCAAAACTCTCTACTATCTTGGCCTTCATCAACTCGCCTTCCCTCATCAATGGGGTAACCTCGTCTTCGCCCTCCTTGGACTTCTCGTACTCGCCTGGGTAGTGCGGGATGTTGACCGAGACCATCAGGTCTGTACCCTGTTCCTTGAGACGCAGCAGCATCAGGTGAATGTATACGAACTCAGGCACTTTACGGCCGGGGTTGGTGTTGGGCGGCGGTGTCTGAATGAACTTGAGTGTGTGGACTGGCTTGTTACTGTGATGTTGTTAGTCGTCAAGATACCGCATATCTGCCTGGGTCGCGTGAAAGCAGGCATCATCACGTGCGCGCTTCTAGGTCATGCTGCTCGCAGCACTCACCTCAGCTTTGCCATCACGGCATGCCCCTGCTCCAGGATGTTTGTGCTGTCCTCCTCGTCGACGAGGTCAGCAAAGTGATACTGCAGGGCTTCGTCGTCGCTGCCCTTCTCCTGGTATTCAAGAATTTCGACGACGATGGATGCGTAGCCATTGGTGTCTAAGTAGACCTCCTGATGATCTGGTACCTCTCGGATTTGGCTGTGCTGACTTGTGAGCTGGTGTGCGATGTGGAGAAGCAAGTTCAAAGAGGCTGGAGAAATGCTGGAACGGACCTTGTGTCGGCAAAATTGGAGGGCAGGTCGACTGTGATGGCGCCGCCATAGAGGGGGGTAGCTGTGAACGACATGGTGATGTGTATGAGTCAATGTTGCGGCGAGAGTTCAAGTCTGCTTTTGTTAACTTTTGTTGGCACACTCTGGTGTTCTTAAGTTCGCGCGCAATTTTTTGATGTTCAAAAGTCACCCAGGCAGCGGCCAGGCAGATCAGGCATCATAGCACATGGGTACCTAGGTACCTAACGCTGAACCTCAGGTTGAGATGCAAAAATTGTGTGTATATTTGTAAGCATTCATGATGTAGCTTGGGTATCGTGTGACTTTTGCGTCCTCTAATGCAGCTTTCCCCAACTTCTAACGCCGTGCAATGCATGTTCCCTCCAGCTGGCAGACAGCAGACAGCAGGCAGCTGGCCTTTGCTCCGGCCAGGTCCTAACCGTGCTGGCCGTGCTGGCCTGCTCCTCCCACGCAGCTGCCCTTCTACTGGCACGCTCGCACCAACTCTACACCCGTGGTCGTCGCCGGCGGCCTGTGTGTCAGCACCGTCAGGCAGCAAGCCTGAACACGGCGTCTGGCTCAGCACGTCACGCGGCGTTGTCGACATCCATGGACGCGGGCGCAGTGGTGGTGCGCTTGCCGTTGTCGGTGGTGAAGCCCATGCCGGCCTCTGCTTCCTTGATCGAGTACGGCTCCTCCTTCAGGGCCTTGACGCTGTGGACGGTCAGCAGTAGGCGGGGCGCGCGCGGCGGCAGACGTACCGGCGCTTGTGCACCTTGCCCTTCTTGTGCGCCAGCATGTTGGCCTCGCTCTCGAAGAACTTTGCGCATTCGAGGCAGTAGTTCTCGCCCAGGCCGGGCAGGTCTTCGACGGGCTTCGCATCCTTGAACTCGGCAAGGTGCTTCTCGTCGCGCAGGTCGGCGTGCACCTGGTCGAGGTCGCGCGTGTGCCTGCGCGTCTTCTTCTTCGAGTCCTGTCCCCGGATGGCGGGCATGGTGGCGCGGTGCGAGAGTGTGCGGGCTGGATCCGCGGCCGTCGGCTGTTGTCGTGCTGGGTGGAGGATTCGGATGTGGCCGCTGGCTAGTGCGGCTGTTCAGCGACCTGCAGACGCTGAAGAAATTTCGCGGGAGCGCTCTAGGCCTTGGCAACAGCAGGGCTGCGCGCGGGCTAGCGATGCACCTGGTCTGGAGACGTCTGCAAGTGACGTTGCTGCTGACTTTTCCGAGGCAACGCAGGCGGCGTTGGGGCGCGCGCAGATGTGCGCTGCTGCCGTGCCGGCTGCTGCCAATCAAACTTGCTAGAGTCCGCGCGGGGTGGACGCGGGCGCCGTAACGCATCCGGATATGTCGCTGTGTGCCATACTGCCAGTGTGGCCAGCCGCCACTGCTGCTCGCCGCGTGCTCGTGAATGCGGCGACGCAGCAATAGCAATGGCCAGCCGGCAGCGAAACAGCCCAGCCTTGGACCCGCGCGCGCGCACGTGAGCGGCCCAGCGGGTGCATCGTGCAAGGCGGCTGGCATGCGTTTGCGGAAGACCTCGGCTTGCCGCAACAGCGTCGCACGGGGCGGTGGAGTCGCTTTGACAGCCAATCAGCAGCCGGCTGATAATCGACAGCTCGAGGCAGCTTCTGACGTTCTTTTCTTCCGCCCTCTCCATCACTCCTCATCTCCACTCCACCCATCAACCCCTTCCAAGATGCAGAGGTTCTCGAGGCTCGGCCGCATTGGCCAGAGCTTCGCCCAGCGCCGGTCATTGGCCACCGTCAGCGATGCACCGCTCTCTCGCAAGGTCGAAATGACCAACTGGGAGAAGGGCAACTACATCAACTACCAGAAGATGTCGGAGAACCTCAAGATTGTGCGCGGCCGCCTCAACCGCCCGCTCGCTCTCGCCGAGAAGATCCTCTACTCCCACTTGGACGACCCCCACAACCAGGACATCGAGCGCGGCACCAGCTACCTCAAGCTCCGCCCCGACCGTGTTGCTTGCCAGGATGCCACTGCCCAGATGGCCATTCTGCAGTTCATGTCGGCTGGCATGCCCTCGGTCGCGACCCCGTCCACCGTCCACTGCGATCACTTGATCGAGGCCCAGGTCGGCAACCAGAAGGACTTGGCTCGTGCCATTGACATCAACAAGGAGGTCTATGATTTCCTGGCTACCTCCTGCGCCAAGTACAACATTGGTTTCTGGAAGCCCGGTTCTGGCATCATTCACCAGATTGTCCTCGAGAACTACGCTTTCCCCGGTGCTCTGCTGATCGGTACCGACTCTCACACCCCCAACGCCGGTGGCCTCGGCATGGCCGCCATTGGTGTCGGTGGTAAGTGCAGCTGCCATTGCTCTAACTCTCATCCATTGGCTAACACAATTCCCAGGTGCTGACGCCGTTGACGTCATGGCTGGCCTCCCTTGGGAGCTGAAGGCCCCCAAGGTTATCGGTGTCAAGCTCACCGGCAAGCTTTCTGGCTGGGCCTCGCCCAAGGATATCATCCTCAAGGTTGCCGGCATCCTTACCGTCAAGGGTGGAACCGGCGCCATCGTCGAGTACCATGGTGAGTAATTGTTTTTCGTAGACCCCACCGCTCCTTCCTCCCCGAGGATTAGACTCACCTGGCGATGTTGGACGGTGTCCGTCCTTCCTTCCTTCCGCCTTCCCTCATGGTATCACACGCTCCTTCCTCCTCAATGGGAGGACCCACAGTCTTGCGGGGAGTGACGGCACTCGCTGTCATTTCCCCAAGCTGCATCCTCTCACTCACCTCATCCTTCTGGCGGTCAAGAGTATCAATCCTCGGTCCTTACCTGAGACGACGACACCCCGCTCGCTGTGCTGGCTTGCCACCGCTCAGTCCCACATTCTAGCGTCGTGTCACGATGGCTTCCGAGGCCCGCACTCCCCACGAGCTGGTGGTGTCACTCATCCCTGCATGTTTCGAGCTGTCTCCCAAGTGTCATCCATTCTTCCACCGCTTCCTTGCTCCCGACAACGTTGTGTCAGAGCTCGTCGCTTCCTCGTCCCTCAGTTTTGCCCCTGGCCTTTTCGCCATTGTCGAATCTGCTGCACCCCCCACAATCGCGGATTTCAAGGCCCTCCCTCTCGTCCAGCCACAAACCTGGGGCGTGTATCTCATCTTACTTGAGAAACACGACTGTCGGCCCCGCATTTACATTGGATCTGGCACGGACGCCACGCATGGACTCCCCGTCCGCTTGAACAAGTACAATTCTGGCTCTTCGTTGCCTCGCTTCGTTCAGAGAGCCATCACAAAGGATCATTATCACATCACGCACAAGGGAGTTCTGTGCTCGATGCCCCTACCGTCGGCTGCTCTGGTACCTTTAACTCGGCTTCTGATCATTGCCATCGAGACCGTGTTCCATTTCGTCTTGTGGTCCATGGTCTCCAAGCTGGTGAACGCCTACAACATGACGACAATCTGCCCCTGGGATATCAAGGACCTCGGATATGATGGCTTGTGCTCTCATGACCCACTGAGCGACTCGCCTTGTGGCGAGTTCGAAATGACTGCTGAGGAGCTAGAAGCTTCTGCCGCGGTCATGAAACAGAGGCGAGCGGACTACATGATCGAGTACCGTGCAACCATTAAAGTCAATGACCCTGAGGGGTATCGACTTCGGGCCAACGCCCAGCGGGCTGAGCAGTGGAAGAACAATCCTGAGAGCTGTAACAAGGCTACGCGGCGTTATTTCGACAAGAACGTTGCTGAGAAGCGATTCTACTGTGCCGATTGCCAACACACCTTCATTAGGAATGCTGAGTATCAGCGTCATCTCCAAGGCAAGAGACACGCACGACGAGTCGCACGGAATAACGCCGTCTGCTATTGTCAACCATGTGACAAGTCTTTCGCTCGCGAAACTGAGCTGAGGCGTCACAAGACTTCGAAGAAGCATATCGCGAAAGCGGCATGTTTCTCCACCTAGTCGACCACGGTTTTTTTTGGCCCCTCTGGAAGCGGAACATAGATATCGAGGACTCACTTTCAAGGATTGGACGGCGTCTTTCATCAACTCATCAAATGAAAATAACTACGACAAACAGCACTAACACAACATGAATAGGTCCTGGTGTAGATTCCCTTAGTGCTACGGGCATGGCTACCATCGCCAATATGGGAGGTTCGTTTCGATTTTCAAAGGTATCAGTGTCAACTGCTAACAAAATTTCAGCCGAGATCGGTGCCACTACCTCCGTCTTCCCCTTCAACGACCGCATGTACGACTACCTGAGCGCTACCAAGCGCCAGCACATTGGTGACTTTGCCCGCGAGTACGCCAATGAGCTCCGCGAGGACGAGGGCACCCAGTACGACCAACTCATCGAGATCAACCTCGACGAGCTTGAGCCCCACATCAACGGTCCCTTCACTCCCGATCTCGCCACCCCCATCTCCAAGTTCGCCGAGGCTGTCAAGGCCAACAACTGGCCCGAGGAGCTCAAGGTCGGTCTCATCGGTTCTTGCACCAACTCGTCGTATGAGGACATGGCTCGTGCCGCCTCGATTGCTGAGGACGCCATGGCCCACGGCATCAAGGCTAAGGCTCTGTTCACCGTTACTCCTGGCAGCGAACAAATCAGAGGTGAGTTCAGGATCCTGACGAGCTATCTGTAGCCTGCGGCATCCGGATAACTGACTTGGATTCCAGCTACTATCGAACGTGACGGCCAGCTCAAGACCTTCGAAGAGTTCGGTGGTATGGTTCTGGCCAACGCCTGCGGTCCTTGCATTGGGTAAGCACCTCATAGCCAACATGCCGTATAGTGGGTTTCGACTGACACTTGAATAGACAGTGGGATCGCCGCGACGTCAAGAAGGGTACTGCCAACTCGATCATCTCGTCGTACAACCGTAACTTCACTGGTCGCAACGATGCCAAGTAAGTTGCCTTCTGCCTTGAAACTCTGGATCGCTGCTGACATTACAGTCCCGCCACCCACTCTTTCGTTGCCTCGCCCGACCTCGTCGTCGCTATGACGATCGCTGGCACCCTCAACTTTGACCCAACTAAGGACTTTTTGACTGCGGCCGACGGCTCCAAGTTCAAGCTCAAGGAGCCCTCCGGTGCCGGTCTCCCCGCCAATGGCTACGACCCAGGTCAGGACACCTACCAGGCTCCTCCTGCGGACCGCGCGTCTGTCCAGGTCGCCGTCTCCCCCACCTCCGACCGCCTCCAGATTCTTTCTCCTTTCAACGCATGGGACGGCAAGGACGCCACCGACCTGCCCATTCTCATCAAGTGCCAGGGCAAGACCACAACTGACCATATCTCTATGGCCGGTCCCTGGTTGAAGTACCGCGGACATTTGGACAACATCTCCAACAACATGTTGATTGGTGCCATCAACGAGGAGAATGGTGAGGCCAACAAGGTCAAGAACATCATCTCCGGCGGTTACGGTGCTGTCCCTGATGTTGCCCGTGACTACAAGAAGAACGGCGTCAGGTGGGTTGTCATCGGTGACTGGAACTACGGCGAGGGTTCATCTCGTGAACACGCTGCCCTTGAGCCTAGGCACTTGGGCGGTCTTGCCATTATCACCCGTTCCTTCGCTCGCATTCACGAGACCAACCTGAAGAAGCAGGGTATGCTGCCCCTTACCTTCTCTGACCCCGCCGACTACGAGAAGATCGGCCCCAACGACAAGGTGGATATCCTGGCTACTGAGCTTGCCGTCGGCAAGCCTATCACCCTGGTCGTTCACCCTGCCAACGGCGACAAGGCTTTTGACATCAAGCTTTCGCACACTTTCAACGAGGGCCAGCTGGAGTGGTTTAAGAACGGCTCTGCTCTCAACACCATGGCCAAGTCTCGCAAGTAAATGCATGCATATACTGTGACATGAGATGGAACCCACCGCTACTGGGGATGTAGATATGAACAGGATACCCGGTCACGAGGATGAACATGGACAGGAAGGCTCTGCCAAGGGTGGAGAAACTCAGAACATGAGGACTGGCAGCCCTTGATTGGGTTTGTCACGCAAGAAGTTTTCTTTTTAGCTCTTATCCGGGCTCAATAGGGTTGGGTTCGGCTTGTATTTGTGATGGTGTTAGCACGCAATGTACGACTTTATTTGTTGAGCAATCGGAATATCTTTATAATGTTGAGTGCATCGCCATTTGCATTGATAGGTGTTTGTATGTGTGTGATTTTCACTATAACCTAGGATTTGATCATAAAGGTTACGATGCAACGGAATACTCTAATTCTGGCCAGACGAAAAGTGCTATCGTAATTGCAGCCATACATATTCGTCATGTTAGCTAAAATGATTAGAACTTAGAAGACACGTATACACGTGACCTTGACCGTTACCACGACAACGGCCAAAAACAAAAACGCTTAGCTGTGCATTTGTACTAATCGTTGCAACCGACTATCGTTGCACGCATTTTACCTACGCTAATTGGGAGTACCACGCACAATATTTTGCATGGTTTTTACCCTTTAACTCGCATCTCGATATCATCCTTTCAGCTCAATTTGTTCTCGCACCTATGGCTCGTCTACGCAAAGCCAGCCCTTTGGAACCCAGCATATTCATTCAAAACCCAAGTGAACCTCGCCCAAGCCGATCAAGTCCTAGAAAGACTGTACCTGAAATCAGTTATATCATCTCGTCCGATGAAGACGAGGAAGATGATCCCCTCGAGCCGAAATCATCGAAGCGCGAGCTTTCATCGATCTTCAAGGAAGACTTCCATCACTCAGCCGAGCCGCATGAAAGCCCCGCAATGTTCAATTTGACTCCCCGTGAACAACGCGTTTCACGTACTGCTAAGAGCAACGGCTGCCTGGAGAAGAAGCTGAGCTTTGAGAGTCTCGCAAGTTCGGGAAAGCAACCTGTATCGGAAAGGAGGGCACGACGTGAGAGACGTGGGAGCGATGCCAGCGAATCGAGCATCAAAAGGAGGCGTGATATGATGTTTATGAAAAGTCTGGCAAGGAGTCTTGCGGGGAGAAATTCGAAGAAAGCCAGCTCAAAAGTCAGTGTGGTGAACGTTGAAGAATGGCAGAATCCCGATCATCCGAGGGAAGAGAAAGATATAGTCGCTGTAGATCTCTTACTGGGGGAGTCTGAACCAGACGAGGAAACGAGCATACTATGCGGAAATGAGGCGGATATTGCTTTGGAAGTGGAGGAGCAACATGATGCGACCGAGGACTTAGAAGAATTACCTGGTGGACTTCAACAAGAAAGCGATGAAGAAGAAGAAGACCCTGTCATCCAGCCGAACAGACAGAGACAAAGACGACTGCAAAGGTGTATCGATTCAGATTCCGAGTCTGAGCAGGAAGAGGAAAATATTACTGCGGATGAAGAACCAGAGGAACAAGAGCCAGTAACAGAAGAGCCGGAATTACTGGTGTCTATGCGGCCGCCTTATAAGAAAGGACATAGCACCATCACAAATTGGGCGCAGGAAGTCTTGGACTTAACAGGCTCGTCTCATACATCGGAACATATGATACCACCAAAGCCAGGACGTGCTCGCTCGTCCTCGTTCGCGATTTCGCGTCCAGTGTCATCTTCATTTGACGATGCTCAGCCGTTCTTGGTATAGTACGTCTCAACTGTGATTTGATACCTCCAGACATTGACCAGCCTCTAGCTCTCCAACACCGACAAAGAAGCGCTCTCCTTGCAAGTCGCCTCCCATGTCACGTCCAACAACTCCGACATTCACGCATCCCAGACAGACAAAACTTGTCTCGCCCTCGAAGAAGAAACCATTGATTCCCGGATCACCAGACCTGCGACCGAGTCTTGACGCATTTTGGAATCCTGAGGTAGTCAATGACTGGAATGACCGCCATTCTCCTGCGAAGAGGCTTGTATCTCCAAGCAAGCAGCAGTGGCGCGACGACATCTCTAAAATGATGGGTGGGATGGATCTCGAAGCATACAGTAGCAGTGACGAAGTGTATACAACGCCTGTCTCAAGCCCTGCCAAGGAGACTTCCCAGCCGCACGTTACAAAAGCGACACCTACTACCATGTCGAAGCCCACTATCAAGGGGACTCGAGCACAGAGAAAGGACTTTGACGAGCGGAAGCACGATATCGCAACTTCATTTTTGGCCGAGCTGGATAATACTATCTGCTCCAGTACCATCGCCAAACTCTCGAAAGCAACGGGTGGTATCAAACTGATCTGGTCGAAGACCTTAAAAACAACAGCTGGCCGCGCAAACTGGCGACGCGAAGTAATTCGCTTCAAGACTTCGTCCTCGCCTCCGACGTACACGGCTGAGATACGACATCACTGCTCCATTGAGCTGGCCTCCAAAGTGATTGATGATTCATCACGGCTCTACAACGTTCTCGCGCATGAATTCTGTCATTTGCTCACATTCATGATCAGTGAGGTCCGTAATAACCCACATGGCGCTGAGTTTAAGGCCTGGGGCCGTAAGGTCAGCACCGCTTTTGCTGAGAAGGGTGTGGAAGTTACCACCAAGCACAGCTACGCAATTGACTACAAGTTTATTTGGGAATGTGCCAGCTGCGGATACGAATTCAAGAGACACAGTCGCAGTGTAGACACGAAGCGACACAGTTGTGGCAAGTGCAAGGGTGTGCTTGTGCAGACCAAGCCTGCGCCAAGGGCTGTCACAAGTAGCAAGAACGGTGAAGGAGTGAAAAAGAACGAGTATCAGGTTTTCGTGAAAGAAAACTTCAGGAGGATCAAGCAAGCCATGGCAGTGAATGGAGAGGAGACACCAATAGGAAAGGTGATGGAGATTGTAGCAAGACAGTACAGAGAGTCAAAAGACTTAAAGCTGACACAGCACGACAAAAGTCAAACTAATGTTACTCTTAACATGGTTCTTTAAAGACTAACTTTATAGTTAAAAGATAGAAAAAAATTCTTATTACTTATAACAAAATAAAACTTTAAATTATTTTCTATCTATAATTTAGAAGTATTAATATACCTTATAGGCAAGTTACTTAATAGGCAAGTTGCTTACTTTTGCTAAGCCCCTACTAAAGTACCCTTCTTATACTAATACCTTAATAATAATATAATATTAATATATTTAAGAAGGCTTAGATATAGCTTATACTTTAAGCTCTTAAATAAGATATAAACCTCTTATAATAATATACTATAGCTATTAATAAGGTTCTTAAAAAGATACTAAGTACCTAAGATATAAGATAACCTTTTAAAGCTATAACTATACCTAACTTATAAAGACTAAATATTTTAGAGAGGTAAGTTATTATAAATTATATACTTAAGCTAGATACTTAAGAATTAAGCCCTTAGCTAGTAAATATAGCTATAATAGCTAATCCTATATATATTAAGTATTATCTAAGCCTTATTAGTATAAACTAGCCTTGTATATTTATAAAATAATAACTAAAGCTTAAAAAAAGGTTTATTTATAGGTATAACTATAAGAAAGCCTATAATAAGAATTCTAGGATTATATAGAGCTATTTAAGCCTAGTAGCTAATAATAAAGCTAAGTATAGTACCTAGAATAATAATCTATATAACTTTAATAAAATAGGCTTTATAATAAGCTAGATCTTTTAAGAAGTAGTTTTTATAGCTTAAGAAAAATAAGAAAGGCTAAAGGTAGTCTTGCTAGGTATCTAGAAGTAGATAATAGTTATATAAGGTATAATATAAAAGAATTAGCTATTCTACTATTTATCTTCTTTAAGATATACTACTACCTCTCTAGCTAGTATAAAAAGAAAGACCTAACCTAAGACTAATAGAGTATCTAGTAATAGCTAGACTACTAATTAGCTTAGTTTTAAGTAGTTAAAGCACTTTAATAAGTATATAAAGAAGTATACTATTAGTACCTACTTACTACTAGTTATTAATAGCTATAAAAGCTATAACTTACTTTAGTTCTAGTAATACTACAAGAATAATAAGCTTATTACCTAGTCTATACCTCTATACTTATTATACCTTTAATAGCTACTTAATATAAGCTATTTTACCTCTTTAAAGATAGTATATAGGCGTAAGCTAGAATACTTATATATAAGTAGATTACTTATTTTATAAAGATAAAGTTTCTACTAAATATTAAAGTAATATAAAAGATAGTATTTACTACTAATAATATTTAAAGATAGTTCTAAGATACTAGGTTAGTTCTTTTTAACCTAGAATAGATTATATTAGCTCTTAATATAAAGCTTAAGACTTTATTACTACTACTTTCTACTAATAATATACTTTAGTAGTTCTAAACTTTAAATAATACCTTAGAACTTAGTTTATAATTAATTCTAATTCTAGAAAAGTATAAGAAGTAGTAAGGTAGCTTACTAAACTTTATACTTAGTAAACTTAAGTATTATATAAAGAAAAGAGTAATCTTATTTTATAAGTAAGTTTTAGCTTAATAGGAAATTAGTAATCTTTAAGTAGCTAATAAAGCTACTATATTATTATATTAAGTAGCTAATAAAGCTACTATATTATAAAAATTATCTAAAAGAAAGTAGATTTAGATAAAAAAAACCTTAATAGTTAAAGATAAGTAGTAACTAGTAGCTATAAAGAAATTTAGAGTATATAATAATAGAAAAAAAGTAAAGAAGTAGTTATATACTTAAAAGAATAAGCTAAGCTAAAGGTGCTATAAAAGATATAGTTAAACTAAGAATAATATATAAATATATAAGATAAATA
>JAGKPY010000179.1:0-36556 GCA_022609225.1 Boeremia lycopersici | reverse complement strand
CTTCGACATCTACGCCGGCAAGACCAGCTACCCGATCCCCGGCCCCAAGGTCTGGAACGGCGCCTCGTCCGGCGCTGCCCCCCCCCCCCCCCCCCGCCCCCCCCACACCCCCCCCCCCCCCCCCCCCCCAACAACACGGCCCCCCCCCCCCCCCCCCCCCCCCCCCACGGCAGTAGTATCTGGCTTGTGTGCAGTTATCTAGCACGCTGTGTAGGCTGACTGCAGGCCTTGCTCTGGGTGACCTCTGCTATAAGAGCAGCGAGACTAGATTGCTATAGCTACTCACAGAAGCCACGGTATAGTATGAACACATGTAATACTATTAATATACCATCAATCTCAACGTCAGCATTCATTGTACACCAGTTTATCAGACATATCACTCAATCCTCCCCGATTCCTCTACTAGCAATGAACCCCGAAAACAATAGCCTAGCTGCAGCAAGCCACACCGTCGAGTCCGACACTCGATACCACAGTCTCACCAAAACCACACTCACCTCCCCCCATCCCTCCTAACATGCAGCATCGGCGCAACCGGCGCCCTCCCGCCGTTCTTCCTTGCCCCCAACACTGATTTACCCAGATGCGGAAGCGCCAAGTCATCTCTGTACCGGTCATCTTCCTCCTCCGTCTTGCCAGCGCGATTCCCACCACTATCCGTGTACGCCCCCTCACGGTGATGCTGTTCCCCGCCGCCTCCATCGTACTGCCGCATCGGCACCTCACCGCCAGAGCCAGTGTGGTCAGAGTTCGCGGCCAGAGACGCAGTGTACGCCTGCCGCTTGCGCATGAGCTCTGAGCCGGGGGGTGCGTGGGTGGACGGGGAGGGGCGCGGGTCTATGGAGCGGTCGCGAGTGGCGCTGCGGGAGTGCGAGTGCGAGCGGAGTGGGGGGTGGATGTGTGTGCTCGGCGAGGCTGGGCGCGAGGACGGCGGGGGGAAGGGAGAGGGAGGGGCATAGGTTGTATAGCGGGGTGCGGCGGGGGGTGCGGCGGAGGCGGTGGGTGAGGTGTGCTGGCGCGGTTCAGGGGTGCGTGGGGGTGGCATGTGGAGGTGTGCGGTGGCGTTGTCGCGGTGGTCGTTGGTTTCCTGAGGGCTCACTGCAGCTGTGTTTGTGCGAGCAGCGGACACAGACGTTTTAGATGCTTTGACGGGCGTCACTGTGCGCCTTGTATCGCTGTCTTGCTGGGTGGGCGTGGCTTCTTTGCGGGTTTTGCCGCTCTTCGCACGAGGACCATACCCGCCTTCGAACTCTTCCAGTGCGCCCTTAAGGTCGACGACGGCTTTGTGGAGCTCAGGGAAGTCGCTGCCAAGGTTGGTGTAGACCGAGACGACGTTCCAGGACGCAACGATCAGATTGTCGAAGTTGGGGAATGCCGTTCTGATGATGTTGTCGAACAGGTCTACCTTGATCTGCGCCGGTATCGTGTTGAAAGTCTCGCTCTTGACGGTGTCAGGGATCGTCTCCAGCCCAACACGTTGGCGTTTGTTTGAAGCATGCTTAGTGATCTCTTTACGCTTGCGGGAGCTTCCATCTGCAGTGTGTGTTAGATGAGCCAGAACTACGTTTGGAGAGGAGGATGTGCCTCGAGAAGAGTCGTCGCTAGCCTTTGGTTTGGCTGTGAGCCTGGCGAGTGTCTGGGTCGGAGTCAATACGGAAAGATCTGACTAATACACCTGATACTTCCACACATACCTCTCCATCTTCGAACTTTGCCGGTGGATGATCGAGCATGTTATAGGCTACGCGTCGGGCTTCGTTTATCTTCTCCATCCTTGCATGTATGGCCTTGTACTTTGTTTTGAAGAGCGGGAACATGTTTTCTGCAACAAAGCGATGAATCGCCACCGACCCTAAATCAGCATCGTCCTTGGGCAGCGCTTCTTCAGTGCGCATCTCAAATCGCTCGTCCTCCACCGTCAGAAACGCTCGATACGTAGCGCCACCCTCTTCGGGAAACTGGACGTTGCCTAAGTCAAAACGGGCCGCTTCATCTTTAATAGTGACCTGCGAAAGCGGAGGACAGACTGCTCCATTCACGTTCTTGTATGTGGGAGGCTCGTCTGTGGTGATGCCGCTGAGGAAGTTGTCCAGGTGGGCCGGCTCGAGATATCGGAGCTCATCACGCAAGATGAGCGCACGCTTTTGCGGTTTATTGAGACACGCAAACGTCGGAACGTCACCGAGATCTCCACGCATCATCGTGAGGAATGTCGTGGGGCCAAGTTTGCTGTCTCGATGGTCAGCAATGTGAGGTGGTAGAGCGGAGCAGAAGAGATGGTGGGCACAGGCGTTTGACTGCTATATACGTGTGAGCCACGGGCAGCAGCGCGACTCTCTCACCTGTCACACGCGGAAGGCCAGCGCAGAGATAAAGGTAAAGGCGGGTAGGCTCCGAGGCTGGGTGTTGGTGCTCTAGAGCCGCAGTTAGTTCGCTCTCAGGCTCGGTCGCGGTACGATGGCTATCGTGACGGATCCGGCAGGAGGACTCGCACGCCTAAAGACAGATGGGAATCCTGATAGTCCGGTGCCGCTGACTGGCGGGTGAAAGTTGAATCACAAGCTACCACCTAGGCTATCGCACCTGGCACAGATTCACATGTAGTATGGATTGAAGAGTCTTCATGACTTTGTCTACTGCGCAGTGCGCCTGCCCATGCCTACTGATACATGTCAATGAAGTCTTGATCTTAAGTCGTGTCGTCCATGCAGCCTCTCAGGCCTACAAGTACAGCCCCTCTGGCTCGCCCTCACTCTTCGTCTTCAGCACACGCTCCCTAGCTTGACGGAAGTCATCCATCTGTACCCGCATCCTGCGCTCGCGAAGAGCCAGCAGACCAGCTTCCGAGCAGATGGCCTTGATGTCAGCACCGGACAGGTCGTCCTTCTGGTTAATGAATTCGTCGAGGTCGACATCCTCGTTCAAAGACATTTTTGAGGTGTGCAGGGTGAAGATCTTCTTCTTTGTGTGTTCTGGTGTCTGTTAGCGGATGTTCTTAGATAGCCTTCCTAGAGCTTACGGTCAGGGTTCTCGAAGAGGATCTTGCGGTCAATACGACCGGGACGGATCAGCGCAGGGTCGAGAGTGTCGATCTTGTTGGTCGCCATGATAACCTTGATGTCGCCGCGGTCATCGAAACCGTCCAGCTGGTTAAGCAGTTCCAGCATAGTTCGCTGGATTTCGCGTTCACCACCTGATGTGGACTCGTAACGCTTCGTACCGATGGCATCGATCTCGTCAATGAAGACGATGGAGGGCGCGTTCTCGGCGGCAGTCTGGAACAGCTGTCGCACAAGCCTAGGACCGTCACCGAGGTACTTCTGGATCAGCTCACTGCCCACAATGCGCAGGAAAGTAGCGCTAGTCTGGTTCGCGACGGCCTTTGCCAGCAGCGTCTTTCCGGTACCGGGAGCACCGTAGAGAATGACACCCTTCGGGGGCTTGATACCCATCTCCTCGTAAAGCTCAGGATGTAACAGAGGAAGCTCAACAGCCTCCCGTACTTCCTGGATTTGCTGCTCCAGACCGCCGATGTCCGCGTACGACTCTGTCGGGGCCTTGTCGATCTTCATGGTTGAAACCAGCGGGTCCGCGTCGTCTGTGAGCACACCGACCACCGACACCGACTTGTGATGCAGCAGAATGCTCGCGCCGGGCTCGAGCAGGTCTTTGTCAACGAAAGACATGATAGAGACGTAGTACTCAGGCCCGGTCGCGCTCGACACGATGGCGTGGTCGTCGTCGATCAGCTCCTCAAGGTTGCCGACGCCCATGGGGCTGCCGCGCATGTCGTCGACCCGCGACCGCTCGTCCGCATTTCGGTCGGCTGCCTCAGGGTCGGCGTTGACGTTGACGGGCGCAGCGCCTTCCTTGGCCACCTTTGCCTTGCGGATCCGCTCCTGGTTCTCGACGTATTCCTCTTCCAGCAGCAGGTGGTCGTGGATGCGCTGCATGCGCAGGTATCGTAGTTTGCAGCGCGCCGTAGGGTAGATGGCTGGGAGCTTCGCGGCGGCGCTGGGCCCGGCGGCCCTCTTCTTCTTCCTGCCGATGCGCGTCGTAGGCTGTGGCGGCGGCTCGTACTTTGGCTTCTCCTTCTGCGGGCGGCATCAGCGGCGTCACGGGTGCGGCCGGCAGCAGCCAGTGCAACAGCGGTCATACCTTGTCCTTCTTGCTCTTGTCATCGCCGGGCGGGCCTCCGCCAGCGCTGGACTGCTGGTTACCCTATGCACTGTCAGTATACACGCCGCCGCGCCTCGTCCGGGGGCGAGCGTACCATGACACGCGATCACGTGGGCGGCTCTGCTGCTAGAGGTGGTGTTGGGGGTACGGGGGTGTTTGGAGGGCGCAGACACGGCTGCAGGCGACGGCGGTGGTGTGGCGGTGATGGTGTTTGTAATGTTGATGCTGGCCAGTCGAGCTGATTGTCGGAGCTCGGTACGCCAAGTCTGACGCCACTGCCTCACCTCTCGCAGCCGCCTCGCCCTCCATAGAACAACAGACACGTCGAATGCATGCGTGCGCTTTATATACCACTAGAAACACATACACTGCTGCCCTTCTTCTCTGCCTCACTTCCTCACGCTCCATAACCACGTGAGAAATAGCAATCGAGCCGGCCCCGCTCTGAACCACCGCCAGCTCCCCCACGTCGACTGCTCTGAGGTCTGTCGATAGCCGCCGACTTCCCACGCGACCAGCTCGACCAGCGTAAGTTGACGCCGTACAGACCCAAGAAGCGCCCTGCACAACCCGACAGTTGCTGTGATGTGCTTGCCTGCCCCACTTGGCCGCTGTTGCCTCTGGAGCACCAGGCTGACCTCCTCCAGAACTAGCACTGCTCGTTGCCTGTCCACTACCGCCTTCAGCCTCCCCTCCGCACATCCACAGCTTCATATTACGGCACTACCTTACCTGCAACATGGCCTCCAACCGTGCTCGACGTATCGCCAAAGAGATTGCCGATATCAAGAACGACAAACTCTCGCAGATCGTAGTAGATCCTGCAGGGAACGGCGATGACCTTACACATCTTCGCGGCCAGTTTCTTGGGCCGCCAGACACGCCGTACGAAGGGGGCACTTTCCACGTCGACATCAAGATCCCCAACGAGTACCCTTTCAGGCCGCCGGGCATGAAGTTTGAGACCAAGATTTGGCACCCGAACGTGAGCTCACAGACAGTAGGTCCCCCAGTAAACGCACACGCGAGAGGATACTGACTGAATAGGGTGCCATCTGCCTGGATACTCTGGCGTCGCAGTGGTCACCAGTCCTCACCATCAAGTCCGCCCTTATCTCCCTCCAATCACTCCTTTCGACACCCGAGCCAAAAGATCCCCAGGACGCAGAGGTCGCTAGTATGTTAATCCGGAACCCTGCCGAGTTCGAGCACAAGGCTCGTGAGTGGTCAGTCTGGTACGCTGGCGCACCCAAGTTGGAGATCGCCGAAGGAAGCGGCGGTGCCACAGCAGAGTCCATCATCAGGAAGCGACAGGAGGCTAAACAGAACGAGGAAAAAGTCAAGATGGCAGCGTACGTACGAGCCTCTGTTCGATCAGATGATAGCTAACAACCTCAGATACCACGGCTACAACAAGGACCTCGTCGATCGCTTCGTCGCTATGGGCTTCGATGTTGAGGTAGTTGTTAGTGCTTTCGAGTACGTTGGCATCGACAAAATGGGTGGCGAGGACTACGAACTCGAGGAAGCATACATGGGTGATATTACCGCCCGGCTGTTTGGTGAGGCGTAGGAGGACAGAGAGGAAAGGTTAGGCAAAAGACTACAGTACGGGGGAAGAGGTTCGGATCACAGGCATTCGGCTTGCAGATTATACACCATCATTGGCGACGGCGTCCGGTATTGTTTACACATGCACTGTAGCCAGTCATGTTTGTCTCATTCTAAATTCATGGCCTTGAGAAAATAGTCAAACATAGTGTTCTTTGAATATACTTCTCTGGTCACTACACACTGCAGCACAAGCCATATCAAAGTACCTTCACCCTTGGACGTGTGACCGACAGTGTCGCTCTTCGGCGACTACTCGGCAGCCCCAAGACCGTCGTCCGGCCGCTGCTCAGCTTGGCTCAAAGCATAAGCTGCGGGCCGTCCGTCAGCCTCACCACTTAACCACACGCTCACCAAGACAGATCCAACACATGTTTTGTCCGCCAGAACTCACGAGGGCTCTTTTTTGTTGGAGTGTGCACTCGAACGGAGTTATTCAGTAGTTTTTTGGCGGCTTGCAAGGTTGGCTGCGGTTAAGGTGCTTTGGATCCTACAAGTGTGCCGAGCTGGCAGGGGACAATGGTGGACGATCTCAATGTGCTGGTTACATGGGGTACCTAGTATGGAAGATTGGACGGCAGGAAGGTGTCAGGCCATTATCCGTCCTCAGATGAGTCTGCTGTCATGTGACACAGATGGTTGGGTTGGTTGCAGTAAGCAGTTCATGAATGAAGATCTGTGTATCAATAGAGCTATAACGCATGAAGTAGAGTCACATGCATATAAGAGTTGCAGGTTGTGTGTGATGCGCAACGCATCAGGTACTATCATTAAGAGTTACGTCATGTGGCTATTTTTCGTATCATAAAGTGTACACCCCTAGTACTGGCCGAAGTACTTGCCCTTGCCGCGGCCGAACTTGGGCTTGACGACAAATGCACCGCGGTCAATGGTGTTGATGACTGTGAAGCCGCTGGGGAAGGTGTAGTGCGACCATGTGCCTGCGTCCCACAGCGCCTGTCCGCCACCGGGCACAGCATCGTCGCCGGGGAACACGTCAAAGTAGGCAATCTCCTTCACGCGGCTTCCGTCGCTGTAACGGGGGATGGAGCTGACGTCGAGGATGCGCAGGCCGGCTTGGTAGTTGGACTGGTAGGCGAGGCCGTCGTGGACGAACTGGTTGTGGTCGACGGCGCGGGTGGAGGACTTGTAGTAACCAGAGTTCTTGGGGGCTTCGAGGTTGGTGATGTCCCAGATGTAGGTGACGGGGTAGCCGTCCTTGGCGGGGGACTCCGGGTCGGTGTCGACGCCGCCGTCGATCTCGCCCTCGTCAAGCTCGTCGTCCATGACGATGTGGGTCTGCCAGTAGGGGTCGAGAACCCAGCCCTGGTGGGTGTAAGAGGAGCCCACATAGGGGGTACGCGAGATGATGGTCGAGGCGTTGAAGCCCTTCTTGTTGGTGACATCGTAGATGGTCAATGTGTCCTCGTTGTAGCCGTAGCAGATGTCACGGCCGTAGTACTTCTTGTGAGGTCCACGGTAAACGATGCACTGAGCGTCGTGGACGTAGCCGTCCTGGGGCGCGCAACCCTCCTTGTAGGGCTTGGTGATGTCGTCGACGTTGATGAAGATGAGACCTCCAGCGCAGGTGTCGTTACGGCCAGCACGTCCGCCAGAGCCGACAGCCACGGCGTAGCCCTTCTCCTCGTTGGTAACAACATTGTGGGAGCGACCGGCAATACCAGCGCCCTCGGTGAGGTCGTTGAACCAAGCAGTCAGGTCCTTTGTGATGTCAAAGGTCTTGGGCTTCTTAGGGCTCAGCTTGAGGAGCTTCTTGAAATCGAAGATCTGCACTCCGTGGCCCGCACCCTCGGAACCAACGAAAAGATAATCGCCCATGCTCTTCATCTCGTGCCAGATGACAGGGGAGGCCTGCGCAGGAAGGCGACCCAGGTACTCCAGCTCACCGTTCTTGGTGACCTCTGCGAAAGCAGTGCCGTTGGTTTGACCAATGGCAATGAATTCACGACCCTTGTGAGTCCATCCCCACGAACCAGAACCCTCAGAGACGGGAGGGGGGTTGCCAAGTTCCTCATGCGTCTTGAAGTCGTACAAGTCCTAACGTGGTGTCAGCACTTCGAAATCTGAAGCTTCAATTAGTCAAACTTACAATATCCTTGCACTTGTACGTCTGATCAGGATCGCCCTTGACTGCCTCGACGCGGCCGTTCTTGCACTCGATGCGGTTCTTGTTGGAGCGCTTCTTGTGGAAGTCCTTCCACTTCCTCTGGTCGTAAGCACCGGCAGCGCGCTGCTTCGCCCAGGCACCCTATGGATCGTTAGGCAATCATTCGGCTGGGAAGAACGAGTGTGAACGCACCTCCTTCGCCGTCATCATCTTCTCCATCACTTCACCAGAGCGGTACTGCTCCTTGGTGAATGCAGCCGATGCCAAAGGCACGGCAGCAAAAGCGGTCGCAATGGTAGTCCACTTCATTTTGGCGATGTCGACTGCGAAGTGAGAATTGGCAGGTGGAGATGATCCAGAAACCTGGGTGCAGGTTGCTCCATCTTATAACCTCCTACTATCGACACAGGCCACCTCGGGAGCATATTGTCACTCATCATCCGGTCGCGTGCGATGCGCCGTTGATTCGCTTTGCCATGTAAACCTGGTACCTTCCTATCGCAGGTTACTGCCGTACCCCAATATTACCATGACCCATGGGAAGCATTAACGTTGCCGTTGGTATGCAGTGGCAACCTGGGCAGTGCTTGGGGAAGTCTTGGTGTTTGGTGTTGAGCGTCCGCTGATTCGCTCCTCAGTCAGGTCCCCTCTTGGCTTGATTACAGCACGGGCGTTCGAATGAGCTAGAGCTCATTTTTGATAAGCCGCAGTCGTTCATCATGTGGAGTAGGTAATAAGGCGGACCAGTAGGACGATCTCCAGTGGAAATGGCCGACTATGCTCCTTTGGGAAGGTGCCAAGAGGTAGTTGGATTCGTCTGCAGCCACCACGAAAAGACCGCGGATATGTGACAGAGGAGGTAGGTTCAAGCACACAAGAAACCGGATGCTGCAGAGTCTACCCCGCAAGCGTGTTGTTGTGGTGGCGAGATCACTCCATGCTTTGAAAAGGGCCGTCCGAAGCAGAGATGATGTTCTGAGTTCACACAGAACCCGGTGCATGCCTCGTAAAACCGGCATAATACTCCGGCTCTTATCTCGGCGGAGCCGTGACTCGGTACGAAGATAGCGGAATGCAGATCGCGGAAGAATATTCGTGTGTTGCGAGGAGGATGCCGGGGGGGTGGGGGGTCGACAAGCAAAGACGGTAGAACAGCACTGGCGTCACCAATCTGGATACCTAGTCCGAGACAATGGCATTGGCTCGCTGAAAGTGAATTGTGTCTAGGAAAGCAAGGTGCTTGAGATTCGAGGACTGAAAGTTCAGCTGTAATCAAAGGAGCGAATGGCCAAATCTTATGAGCTTTTACTTCTACGGATAAGGTGTCAAATATGTTCTTCTCCCGGCGTATGTGAGCAGGTGTGAGCAAGATTGAGGTCGATACACAGATCCCGAGCAACGAGATGTGGTGATTGGATAGAAGCTTCCCGAGATGCATGCCAAGATGTGACATTCTACCAGGCTTCTGGGGCCGCTGATAATGCTCAGAAGGGCCGACGACATGGTCAAGCTTCGATAGCTTTATTCTCGAAGACGGGACCTGCAGCGATTTGCGTGACTAGGTAGCTGGGGGGAGAGTCGAGACTGAGAGAACATGAGTTCCAACTTCCAGGGTTCCTGAGAGGTCGCAGGGAAACTATACGCCGCGCCGATTCGGCTAAACTTGCCGCCTCGGCAGCTTTGAGCCTCATTGTCGTGGAAGGTGGACGGTACCAGGCCAGCTCCAGCGCCTCGACACACAATGAAGCTCAACGAAGACGACCTGTACCGAACCTCGACGCAGTTCCGCCAGTGGTCCTTCACTACGGAGCAGCTGGCCACTCAACGCGCAAAGACGAACCTCCAAGCCACCGAGCGCGTCAAGCTTAATGTTGCGCGGCAACGCGCCCAGCGCGCCCACGCTGCAGACATCGACAGCACAAGTGGCAACTCGGGCATCGATGGCAGTGGGGCGAATACACCGAACGCGGTTACATCAGACAAGGACGTGGATTGTTTCACAGTGGACGAGGAGTTGACCTTTTTGGAGGAGTTCTGTGAGCGAACAATGGCTCTCGGGCATCATTGCAAGTTCAGCGACAACGCTGTGGCAACAGCTGTACAATTTCTGCGTCGGTTTTACTTGTACAACTCGCCTATGACCTACCACGCCCAAAACATTAGCCGGACCGCTATGTTTCTTGCTGGTAAATCTGAAAGCGAGCACCAGAGTTTGGAGAACTTCGCAACGGACATCTCTTCAGAAAGGACCAAAGTAACGCCAGAGCAGATATTAGCTCCGGAGTATCTTATTGTACAGGCACTGCGTTTCAACTTCGATGTTAAGCATCCGTTCAGAGCTCTCAAAGGCGGCATGCTTGACCTCATGAGCATGGCAAATGGCAAATACGAAGGGCCGAACCACAGCCCGCACAAGACTGTTGCAGATCTGAGCGCTGCAATTCATCGAGTACCACGCCAGACTGGGGGCTATGCAGTAAAGGCAACCTGGGATCAGCTCACAAAACGTATCATGCGCGACTCGTACCCTCAGGCGTCTGAGATTTTGAAGAAGACCGCCGCTCTGACAGACGTATACTTTCTCTACACCCCATCTCAGATCTGGCTTGCGGCATACCTCCTAGCCGACGAACCGCTTGTGCTTTTTTACCTCTCCATCAAGATGCCTTCCACTTCGCCAATATACGCCAAAGTTATCAGCGCGCTACGAGCCTGCGCCCAGGTCATGTCTTCACACCGCTCGTACCGAAAGCTCCAAGTCTCCGCCGACGAGCAAGCAACGATGGACTCACAGCATAAGACTGAGGTGAAAAAACTCATCAAGAAGCTCAAGCTTTGTCAAGACCCAGACAAGGTCGATCTTGTCAAGCTGAACCAGGCGCAGAAGCGTGACGCGGTGCAAGGGTCAGAACTGGATGAGCACAAGGCAAAGCGCCGGAAGACGGATCGAGAGAATTTTCAAAAAGACGCCGATGCTTTCTGGGGCCCTGAGCTGTCTACAAACGGAGCGGCTGCATAGATTCTATTACAATTTCGATGACGGAAAAGCATAGCATGGCGTTCAGGGTTTTGTAGGATACACAAGGTTCACTATCTCCAAAGACAATTCACTTATTGGTAGTCTCTGGAGTTCTCGTTCTCTACATGTGGTGAAGATCTAGAGCTGAGCAAAGCACATTTCCGAATTGAAGGCGACTCACAAAATTTGCAGAACGGAAGAACCACGTTGGAGCCTCTCATGCAAGCATACATAGTGAGTGTCTTGAGTAATGTGAAAAGACCAATGCTTGAGCCCGGCGACTGGCTGTAGACACGCCCAGCAATATTCGACCCGGCTATTTCGAACGACAGCTTCGAGTTCTATTCTTAAGTGTTTACTTATACCGGTCGGTTGCATTAAATGACTGTGTGCCATGTTTGATGGTCGTAGACGTTCATTGTTGCGACGGCTTCACCAGTGGGGTGAATAATTGGTGTCCCGCCAAAATTCTGACGCCATCGCACAGGTCCACAACTTCAAGCCCACCAGCCACAAGACTTCGACCGAAGTGGAAGGAGACCCCCATGCTTCAGGCCAAGAGCCAAGTGGATGAGTTTTCGAAAGCGCGCCTCCCGCTTAGGAACGAGCCCGCTGTTATTGGCTCACAAGTGTCCAACATGGTGCTCGCGTGGTGAAGGCCCACTTCGGAACGAGCCGTGAGCATTATACTGACGATATTCTCAGGTCCATGGAAGATGGTATCTACGTCACAAAACCGTGAGGTAGGTTATTCGAGACTAAGCAAGCCTTCGAGTGCGATGGCAGGATCGAGTGTTGAGAGGCGGCTAGTTCGCAAGCTTGGTGTGTACATAAACTCAGCCAATGGTCGAAAGCTAACGTGCAATAGATTGCTTTATTCTGGTAAGATATTAAGATCTGTAGGGCTGAGCAGATGTTGATATCTGTTAGGTCTATTGCTGCGCTGCATACTTCTTCAACTATCTTGGTTAGCGTTGCCTGCCCTCGCTACAACTCAGCAGTCTAACATCACGCAGATCGATCTGCTTTTGCAAATGCATATGTATGTTTACTAAAGTCGGCCATTCAAGCTATTCCTGAAGTAGTTGCCAGGTCTCCGGCCTTAAAGAGTCCCTCGGTCTTGAGGGCAACCAATACAGCATCCTGATCGCTATGTTCACTGCGGGGTATGGTTCAGATCCAACTACATGCATTCACGTCTAATGTACGGCAGTGCCTGTGTTGGCCAAATTCCACACGCTCTCATCATCCAAAAAGTTGCACCCCGATTCTGGCTACCATTCACATTTATCGTCTGGTCCGGCTTGACCATGGTCTGTGCTGCGTGCAAGACGTATGAACAGCTCTGCGTAGTCCGTTTCTTCCAGGGGTTCTTTGAGTCAAGTCTATACAGTGGTACAATCTATATCCTGGGCTCGTGGTACAAACCTTTGGAGATTGCGAAGCGCACTGCTATCTTCACTGCCATTGGCCAGATTGGTAGCATGTTCGCTGGAGTCATGATGACTGCTATGAATGAGGGGCTGCATGATCAGACCGGGCTTCAAGGCTGGCAATGGGTTTTCATCATCAGTAGGTTTATACTTCGACGAAGCGAGTTAGCTTACTGATTACCGTGTAGATGGCGCCATGGGACTTCCATTCGGTATCTTCGGCCTAGCTTTCTTCCCAAATCTGCCTGAATCGACAGACGTGTCCTATCTCAGCAAAGAAGAGATTCAGCTGGCTATAGACCGCCTCCCCCCAAAAAAGAACTGGGGACACGACATCAGCATCAAATCACTGTGCAAGCGGCTGTTCGCCTCGCCCGGTTTTTATGTTCTGACGCTATACTCGGCCATTGGATGTGCGCTTGAAGCTATCGTCTTGCAAGGTCTCTTCTTGCTTTGGATGAAGGCCAACATTGAGAAGTTCCCATCTTACGCCACAACCACCTATCCTCTGGGCATCCAGGCTGTTTCCATTGTCTCAAACATTGGCGCTGGGTATGTCATCGACATGACAAACCGACGCATTCCTATGGTTATCCTTGCGGGTACCCTCCAATTGTTGGTCGCCATTCTGCTTCTCGTTCCGACCCTTTCAACCGCCGGGACGTTCTTCGCCTTTTACCTCGCCGGTACTTCGTACATTGTCAATCCCATCTTGTATGGTTGGGCTAGTGTTATCTGTCAGCGTGGAGGAGACGACGCGTCGCGCTCAGTCATCCTCTATGTCATGAGCATGGTACAGTCGATCCTGTACACTTTCTGGGGTATTGCGTTGTATCCTGCAACAGATGCACCGTACTGGAAAAAGGGATACATAACAATGATTGTGGTCGTGTTTGCATTCTTTGCTTGCACCGCTGCTGTACAATGGGTAAGTTGTGGCAGAGGCCTATCGATGGTGAAGCTAACAGCGCATCCAGCTAGATAAGAGATCGCAACAAGAGGCCAGTAAAGAGCAGGAACAGGCGACAAATGTCAACGGGGAGTCAGTAGATTGGGATAAGCAACATTAGATGATGTGTACTTAAGTGTATGGACAGCTCGTAGCTTCTACCACGTCCAGCCCTGCTCATCTTCCTGTTTCTTCTCAAATACGCCAGTGTCCTTCGCAACAATATCCGCGATATACTGTGCCGTCTTCTCTGCAACAGGTACACCATGGCGTAGGCAAAAGCCGTGCGGAAACCCTTCTCTCTCATCGACCTCCATGATTGGCTTCCAGTTCTCGCCAAGGCCAGCCACTTCCTGAACCCCAGACGCTGCTGAACGTCCTCTCGCTTGAATGAGCTTGTCTCTTGTCTCATCCGCGACCCAATGGTCCTTCTTGGCGAAAAGGAAGCGCAACTGCGCGCGCTCGTGCTTGTGCTCTGATGGGTGTGCTGCACCCCAGATCTCATCATCCCAAAAGTCGGTGTCAATCTGAAACATCTCATCGCGAGCCATGTGCAGCGCCTGCTGTACGCCATGAGGAGACTTGACGAAGGAGGCTGTAGTGTGCGCTGCGTCATCGGGGAAGCCCATAAATGATTTGATGAGTGTTGCTAATAATGAAATCGGAATCAGCAGAGTCAGTAGGTTGGCGGCTACTGCTGCGAAGAAAGCAAAGTTGGAATTCTTCAAAAATGGCTGTTGAAAGGGTTAGCTAGGCACGTGACCGACTGCTGGCGTTATACGTACTGCTGCTTTCTGACCAGTCTCGCTCTTGTAGATCTCCATAACTGTAGGGAACAATGCGATACCACCGACAATCCTTGTTGCGTAGTCCTCTCCCACAATTCCGTGCGCGCGCAGCCTTCGGATAATCTCGAGGGAAATATAGCCTCCCACAGAGTGACCAACAACGATAACTCTTACATCCCGGTGCCCATCGTCCGAAACATCTTCCACGAGATCCGTGAGCTCATCCTCTGTGTGCCTGATCTGGTCCTGGAGGCCGTAAGGAGGGATTTTGTGCCACTTCATTGTGTTGATCTCGTGACTGTTCATCTCGAAGCCAGACATTGAGCGACCGTACACTTGGAATTCAACATCGCGATTTGACGCAGTGTTGCGTGTTAGCAATCCATATAGATGCGTCAAAAAAGTACGGTAGTATTCGATAAGGCCAGGGTTGCCGGTGACAAAGTAGATGATGTATGTCCGAGTCGCCTGTTTCCTCCCAGGCTCATGATGCGGACGAAGGTAGATCTTTGAAGCCGGTGGAGTCGCCATTGTGTGATTGTGTTTCTTATTTCGAGGAGGAACTTTAGAGGGAAAGACAAATGCGTGAATTTGATCAAGTCTGGATGCAGGGTCCACAAGCCTAAATCGAAAGTGGAAAGGCTCCCTACATTTTGTGGATACTCTCCATGGTTGATGTTGTCCTCCACCGCTCTTACAAACAATCAAGTCGCCAATGCGAACTGTTCAGCATGGTTCAAATCTCTCAACATGACCATGCATTATAAGCACTAAATCCATGACATTATCGCCTTTGCTTTACTGGCATTCGGACAAGTCAGCACAGGTCGGTAGCGCACTCTGAACCGCTCAATCTAACACGAATAAATTTCGTAGGACCTGTTTAAGCACATATATAGTGGCCGTCTTAGGATATTTCTAAATAACGTTTAGAGACGCTTGCTGACAGCTTGCGAGATTTGCTTGACTCAGCTGCAACTCAACATAAGCGAGCCCGCAACTAACTGACCTCGAGGCTTGCACGACATATTATAACCGTTTCGAACATCACTTTCGAGACCTTCAATGGTTGGGTAAGTATCAGGATATGTTGTTTGGCCTAAATACAGCAAATTCATCGTTAATTTGATCTTAGCGCTACATACATGTTTCATTGGCTCCCGATTTATCTCCACAGTCTACCAAAGTCCCTCTAAGTAACAGTCTTCTTGACAGACCCCTGATAGACCTTGGATAGGGATATGAAGTATCGAAAAGCCCACCTGCACTCGCGCACAACTATATAAATATAGTGTCGCTCGGTGGATTATGCAGAGCAGCAGAAACATCACCAACCTTGTACCTAAGCTTCAACAGGTCCTCGCTTGCAATCTTGTCCTTGTGCTCCAGCAGTTGGTCAACGTCCCATTTAGCGCTAACGAGTTTCCCGTTCAGCCACGATCTGTTCTCTCGACTGAGCCATACGCAGAACGCACCACACAGGCCGACGTCATCATTGAAATCTACCTTCGTCAGTACAGATATCGTTGTTCAGTATCAGGGGACATACGCTCGAGCTGTCCATCGTCGCATGACTCGAGGGTCGCCCCCGTCTTCACGGCACCTGGATGTACTGCGACTGCTACCAGACCTTCATCCACATACTGATCAGCAATGCTCTCAACTATCCGAGCCTGTGCCATCTTTGACACATTATACCCCGTGTTCCCAAAAGGGCCTCCGGTGATCAAGGAGGCAAAAGTGCTGACCACAATGAACAATTTCGGACCCTTGCTCTCTTTCACTAATGATAGAAGGTAGTGCGCGATGAGGTACGTGCCCTGGACGTTGACATCAAAACAGGTCTTGAATGCCTGTGGTTCGCCTTCATCGATCTTAAGGGTCATGGGACCCGCGTATCCAGAGTTCAGGACGAGGACATCGAGCCTGCCAAATTTCTCCTTGATCTCCTGCGCAAGTGCTGCCACGCTCGACGATAAAGAAGTGATCGAAACCGAGGCGTTCAGGGCTTTGGCCTTCTCTGCGACGGCAGCGACCTCCTTGGACGAAGACGCCCGCGCGGCGAGGATGAGGTTTGCGGCGCCGGCTCGGGCGTAGGCGTATGCGATTCCTGCTCCGATGCCACGTGACGCGCCAACCACGAGAACGTTGAGCGCTGCTGGGAGTTTGTTCGTTGATGGGTCGAGAGCAGCATTTGCATGGGTGTGGACTGTGCGTGTGAAGCCGTTGGCTAGCACGAAGTCACCTTGCCACTTGGACATGTTGGATTTGAACTGTTGAACATACTTCATCCGACTATGCCCAGGGTATTTATACCTCTGCTACATGTGGATCGTCATGATATTGTCTCTCAAGCCAACTGGTTCGCCGAAATAGGGAAGTCGTTTGACTGTTTCATCATGACAGGTACTACGTGTCTCTTTCGCCGACAGGCAACCGAGCACGATGTACAAATCACTAGATGTTGCAGTAGTAAAGCTGTTCACTGGTGTTGGGTGTCAGTATACCTTGCAAATGTGTGGAGCATTTAAAGTTATAATGCACGTTTCCTTTAGCCAAGCTGAGTCTTGTCTCGGTTGTATACCTACCCGTCGGCCTCCGTAGGACGCGGCCCTGTACTTTGTACCACGGACGCCTAAGAAGAGTAAATCACCAGTCCGAATAGACCAATGGGTAGAGATGAACAAACATGTGTTCGGGCTCGCTCAAGAGCAACTATCACCGACTTGCTCGGTACCTCGCTCTTAACCAATGCCGAAAAACGAATTGTACAACTAAGTGGTTGTAATGTCATTGAACAGGCAGGGAACTTGATTAATACACTCAATTACTTCGTTTCATTTCACATCAATTCAGTTGTTGTGATCTCTGATCAGCCACATACGGATATAGTACGTAGGTGTTGGCCAAATTCTAGATCATAGAAATATTGAGCTTACAAGTGACTTTCTTTCCGTCCTAAATTTAGTAGTAAGGAAGATCAATAATAGAGATGTTGTTCTTTTAGCAGAATTCGAATTTTCTCACGGCTGGAGAGGCAGAATGCCTCTTTCGCAGGCCAACGAACTAACCCTCACCGCTTCTCACATGGACTAGTAATTCGCTCTTCCACAAAGCCGAATCGCTGGTACATAGATTTGCGCTAAGATATAGACAACCGGATGAAGCAACTTCCGTCGTCCGATTTAGACAAGCAGCAGGAGGTGAAGCCATGATTCGCTAGGTATAGACCGTATAGTCTAGATACTCGACCTTTAGAGACATGGTGACAGCAATAGTACTGGAAAAGCATCATCTCGAGAATACTCGTATACCAAGTAGTCAGCCCGTGTAGTCTCTGTTATCTCTAAGGAAATTCTCTATTCTCATGGTCTTTCTAGCGGTTGATAACTTCGTCTACCATACCTGATATATGTAACCTGCGCCAACGTCGGGACGGGACGATGAAAAGTCCGGGATACCCGAGCAGGCCAGGACAGCTGTGGCGCTAGACCGCGTCATGCAACCACCTCAGTCTCCGGTTGATCAAGGCGAAGACGCCAAGAAATAAAAGGTCTGCCGGAGAGCTCGTTTCGAAGTCCGACATCGGATATTGGAAATGTTGCAAAGCAGGTTACATTATGGTTCCTTAAGCCGTTGTGCCTTGCGGAAATGTCGGTAAGTCGATGATAGCAACTGAAGTGTTGACGACAACTCAGTGTATAGTACTTTGCCAAATGTTGGCGTAGGCGAATCGTGCTCAAGAGGCTTGAGGTATTGAACTGGCATCACACCGTGAAACTGGAAGACTTTATATGACGTATTAATCATTACTCGTAGGCTATGCATCTAAGCTATGGAAAACAGCAAATAAGCCCAACTAAAACTCCAAGGCTATGCAAACAACGTACGCTCAGACTCATTACTTCTTGACTCAATCACCACCACTCCTATCTATTTCGCAGCAAACCTGCTCTTCGCCCTCAGCCTCTCGCCGAAGAAGTACAGCACATACACCCCCACACTGCACCCAACCGTCAGCCCCGCCAGCAGCGTGACACCCTTGTCGACCCCGAGGTTGTGGAACATGGGGTAGCTGAAGTGGATACTCCCCGCGGCCAAGGCACTCCTGGCGAAATCATTGCCCGCAAACAGACTCGCCGCATATTGTGGGTACGACAGCGGGAGGTACAAGAAAATGCACTGGATGATGAGGAAAATGCCGATGGTCGTGATCACAATGCCCACGCACGACACGATCCAGTGCATATCGGCGCGCGCCGTCCAGCCGAAGATAAACAGCCCAACTGGCACGAAGAAGGTCACGACGAGCGCGGGGATCAGGCGGCGCTCGGGTGCGCCCAGGCCGTGTGCGCGGATCGATGGGTTTACGGTGTGTGCGATGTAGAACCAGTACCAAGCCAAAGCGAGTATGACGCCGATGGTCACGCTCAGGAACGTGAGGCCCATCTCGCCGAGGTTGAAGCCGTAAGTCTCTATGTAGACGAGCGGGAAGGCCTCGAAGAAGGAGTAGAAGATGCCGTAGATGATGGCGGTGTAGACGGCAGTGAAGGCGATGCTGGGGTCGAGCAGCATGAGCTCAAAGGGGCGCCAGAGGGCCTCGGAGGCGATGGCGGAGGCGGTGAGGTTGGCTTGGTCAATTTCGCTTTGGGATTTGAGGTTGGAGTTGCCGGTGAGGAGGCGCAGGCGCTGAGCGCGGCGGAGCAGGATGTTTGCAGAGGAGGTCTCAGGCAGGAAGAAGAAGAGCGCGAGGAAGAGAGGGCCGTTGAGCCAGAGCATCTCCCACTGCGACCAGTGCCAGTTCATGGCTGTGACGCTGAAGCCGGAGATGATGGGGCCGAGCGCAGGGCCGCAGGTGGCGGCGAATGCCCAGAGGGAGAGCACGTAGGGCAGCTCCAGCAGTGAGTACATATCCTGAAGTGTTGCGCCGCCGGTGGCGAGGCAGGGCGAGCCGAAGAAACCCTGCAGGAAGCGGAGCGCGATGAGGGTGCTGAAGTTGTTTGTGAGAGAACTCGGGACGAGGAGGACAACGAAGATTGCATAGGAGACGATGTATGGTGGATTACGGCCGATGATTGGGATCTCACTCAAGGGCGAGAAAAGTAGCGGACCGATACCGTACGCAAGCACGTACATCGACAGACCGAGTGAAGCGGCTCCAATCTCGATACCAAACTGCTCCATCACGCCGGGTATACTGGGAGAGTAGATCGCCGAGCCGAGATATACACCCATAGTGTACAGTAGGATCTGGAGCAGCACCACGAGCTTCTTGCCAAACAGCCAATTCTGTGGGTTCGCTTCATCGTCGGTCGTGTACCAGTCGACAAGGATGATTCCGTCTTCACGTGCCTCAGGAATGATCGGGCGACTGGGACCTCGTTCGACTGAAGCTAAGGTAAACTGCTGCTCAAGATCGGCTCGCGAGATAGACTTCGAGAGTGCTGTCCGTGTACCGACGCGGGAGATCTGGGTGCGCGCTGTATGCGCTGTACGGATCGATTGCAGCTTCTCAAGGTCTGATGTGCTCTCGTCTTCGCTCTCTGTTGCGATCTTCTCTAGCACCGTCTCGGGATCAGGATAGACGACTTCTTCTACGGCTGACCTTTCAGGTTCGGTGGTGGAAGCAGAGCTTGTGATGCTGTCCAGTCGTTTTGCTTCAAGGGCTGTGTGCTGTGTGTATGAAGCTGGTATCTGAAAATCTGACCGTTCTTCTGGGTACTGGAATACCCGGTTGTTGGTGATATATCGAACAATTTGCCCAAAGGGGGCGTCTCGAATGAGAGCCGACATGTTGTGTGATAGCGAATTCAGTCTTGGTGTTTCTCAGTATTGATATGTCTGGCTTGAAATCGTTCAGGTGCTGTTGGCGGAAATGGGTAAAGCCACAGTGAGTCTGAGTGGTAATGTTTGTGAACTGATGATGAGCATTTTGGGCCAGATAACGAGCCATACTTATCCCTTCTCAAGTTCTCTGTTGTTCAAGCCACTGGACGGAGCTTGGCGGGAGTTTACTGGGCTTGTCAATTTTCTTGACGCTAACAGAGGTTCATCGGTCAGCAAGCATCTCACCAAGCAACTGCGGGGTTACAAAGCACACGCAAAAGCGTGCAGTAGGGCTAGAATAAGCCGACGCCATTGGTCAGACCTGCAGACTACGTTTCAAACCCTTGTGTGAGTCGGTCAACCAATCGAGCACGCAAGGCGTTGGACGCGAAGAGCAAATGCGATTGTTGGGGATGCTCAGTAAGCTCCGTGAGTAATCCCCATCCCCACGGCTCGCTTGCATACGGAATCCCTGTCTTAATGCTATAAAGGGTTAGCGTCGCACCCGATTCGGGATGGTTGCTGACATGCTTTCAAATGCATGTTGGGACACAGTGGAGCTACGTCACCACTGCTGCTTATTGCGAGCTTCGATTTTGGAGTCGCAGTTTCGTCCGTAGTGTAGCCATACACTAACTCCTGCTGACGAATACCAAGCAGTAATTTCTCAACTGGCAGGGCTAATATT
The DNA here is from genome assembly GCA_022609225.1 of Boeremia lycopersici. Lineage (NCBI taxonomy): Eukaryota > Fungi > Ascomycota > Dothideomycetes > Pleosporales > Didymellaceae > Boeremia > Boeremia lycopersici. The sequence goes on along the minus strand of JAGKPY010000179.1, from coordinate 15,932 downwards.
TGCACTGGACGAGATCATAATGTTCTACGTTTACAGTGGAAATGATGGGCACAGCCATGTACTACCTATTTGCCACGACTCCTGTTCAGTAGTTTTACAGACACGATGAATACTAAGAACGATTGTCCCAAAGAAAATTGCGAAAGGTGGCTCGAAAAGCTCAAAATTCAAATCCACGCCAAATGCTGCCTGATGTGAAGCTTCCATCGCTCGCAATATAGGGGTATCGTAATGCCGTGACGCCTTGCAATGCCGACCTGCTCTCTAACCCAAAGACAAGAAACAAGATAATTGAGATTGGACGTGGATGTAGATGCTGGTGTCGAAATTATGGTTTTGATGTAAAGGTGACGTTGATGCTGGAGTATGTCTATCGTCTGCGCTTCATGTCGCCATGCGGCTGATCCGCAGGGTCACGAACTCGCTTTCGTGCGTCGTCTCCTGTACTTCCACCTCCGCTTCTGCTGCTTCGATCGCGCTCTTCTCGTCCTGAGCCTGATGGGCGCCCGCCTTCGCGAGAGCTGCGGTGAGGCTTACTTTCACGAGCTTCGCGTGGCTCACGTGGTTCACGACCGGACCGCTCCCCTCCTTCGCGACTTGAACGTTCGCCTTCTCGCTCGCCGTGTCGTCGGCTACTTTCTCTATCACTACCCCTCTTTTCGCGACGCTCGCGGTCGGACCCTCGCTCCTGCTCTTGTCCTGGCTCGCCTCTCTGACTCGGGCCGTTTCGACTGCTTCGATCCTCCGACCGCTTCTCATGGTCTCGTTCACGTCCCGATCGCTCTTCACGCCTGCCTTCCGTGCGGCGACTGCGCGACTCCGATCGCTCTTCCTGCGGTTCACCACCCGTCTGAGTTGGCGGAGCTGGCCTTTCGCTTCTGGAGTGTTGGCCCTCAGGACGAACACTGGGTGTTGTCATATATTGCGGCGGTGGCATGGGACTGTTCTGCCCGTCATTTGGTCCGTTAGCACGATTCGCGCCCCGACCACGCACAGTGACGGGAGTGTTCTGGCTCTGAACAGGCGCACTCCGTTCTGTCGGCGAAGGTGCGTTCTGGTTCAACACGCTATTGATGGCCCTCAGTGGATTCGGGTTACGTGGTAACCGATCGTTATTGAACGCAGGCCCTGTTGGTGGACCTCTTGCTCCCGGTGAGGGCAAGGGGCCTTGCGGGGTCCTACCACCACGCGGTCCACTCGGTGCGCCAGACATGTCTGTTTGGATCGGCGGTGCGTTTGGCCTATTGCTACCGAAGTTTACTTGTCGACTGGGGTGTACACCTAGGGAATTTGGATTCGCTGCTGATGGGCCTGACGGCGCACTTGCTGGTGGTGGCTGAGAGGGCATCTCACGACGATCGTCTGGACATGTAAGCGTAGTCTTTCCAAACCAAACATGGGTACTCACTGCGTGGTCCAGAAGGAGCTGGCTCGGAAGGCGCGTTAAGTCTACCGTAGTTGGGGTCCTGTGATTGGTTGTTCGATTGGCGTATAGACTGCGAAGGCTGAAACATTTCGCGGGAACCGCGCAAAGAAATTGTGTTTTCCGATCTTGGAGGCTCGGTTCGTGGTCCACGAGGCCCTGTAGGCATGCTGTTGACGCTCATCTCGTCTCGACGATCACGGTTGGAAGGTAACCCTTGGGGGGGCATACGTTCTTCCCTGTAGTCACGTGGCGCTTCGCTACGAACGTGGTGAGGTACGTGACCGCGGTCATCACCGCGACGATCTTCTCCTCGTGGTTCATTACCTCGTCTGTCATCTGCCATGTTTGGTGACTGCGGATGCGATCCTCTCTCACGGCGGCCATCACGATCCGACCGAGAGTCGTGCCTTGGCGGCCCGCTTTCATTAATAAGAGCTGCACGCGCCGGATTGACTGCCGGGTCAATCAAAGCTGCTCGAGCTGGATTAATGGCAGGACCGTCAGTGGTTGTCGATAGATTGCCAGGCGGGGGTCGCGAGGGTGGAAGGTCTGGCCTGTCTGGCCCTTGATATCTAGATGGTGGCAAGTCGCGTTGATGTGAACCGTACTCTTGTGACATACTTGAGCTCGAAGGTACCCTTCTCGGTTCCATAGCAGATGGCACGGGGTGTCCTCGGTGATCGAGTCGCTCACGATGGTCTCTTGGGTCTCTTGAGTCCCTAGGGTCCCTTTGCTCCCATTGAGGAGGACCACGAATCGGAGGACCCCTTGTATCTCGGAGTGGTGCTCGCATGGATCGGTCTTCGTAATCTCTAGGGTCGCCTCTATTATAGTCGCGGCGATCTGCAGGACCTGGGCCCCTCTCTGGCGTTCTTCCACCAGCAACAACCCGCTCACGGGGGTCGATCGGACGTTCGAGCCGCCCGTAGTCGTTGGGAGGTATTCGGTTGTCATATCGGCCTTGAGGAGGACCATAGTCAGACTGACGGTCAGAGGGCCGCGACCTAGGAGGTTGGGAATCCGGCCTGATCGGCAAAGCATGAGACGCTCTGCCTGTTTGGAGACCCTGGCTCTGCGTGGACCTATTATCAGGTCGGGAGGACACAGATGAAGCATAGCCAGATGGACCAGGTGTGCCGCGGACAGGTGTATTTCCGCGCTCTTGGTGCGATGGTGTAGGGTCACTGACGTCGGGCTCTCTCGTGTTCGCCTTCGTTGCCTCTGTGTCGTTTGGACGGACTGCGGGAGTTGCAGGCGTCGAACCGCCCTGCTGCGCATCATCATCGGTACTATCGGTCGGTTTCGGTGTCCCGTTGCTGCATGAAGTATAAGCGACTGGCGGGTTGTACTGGTGGGCTGACTTACGATTCGTGCCTGGACTTGAAGACTGGTGCGCTGGCGCTAAGTTTTGATGCAGGAGCGTCCTTCGGCTGTGGGGTTTGAGAACCAGTTTTGCTGGTCCCGTTGATATCCTCTGGTGGTGCCATCTTTAATGTGTCAGTAAGCCAATTCGTTCAAATTTGGTGTCGCGACTTACGTTGCGGTACTGCCACTCGGTACGCCAGTATGCCTTGCCTTGCTTGAAGATCCTAAAGGTGGATTGCGCGGAAATTTTGAGGTCGTTTCTCTCATCCTCTTTGGCAATGCGCTCCAGCGGAACTTGCAACTCATCACGCATAGTGTCGACCTTCGGGAAACTGGAAGAGACCGCGTTCAATACACTGATCGCATTGCGAATCTCCGAGAATTTTCCGCTCTCAATGCAAGCCTTCAGCGCGGTGCATAATGCCTTGTGCCACTTGAACAAGACGTGACAGAAATCATTGTAGTCGAGGTGGATCTCGGGTTTGCGGTTGGCGTCAAACTTCCTTCCGAAGCCGGGCAGCTTCTTGTCCTCACCATACGCGTTCTTGGCATAGGCATCGTTCTTGTTGTCGTGCCACTTTTGAAGCTCTCTGAGGATGTCATTGAGAAATCGACCAAAGTTCTTCGATTCCTCTTCCGAGTACATCCCGATGAGGGCGCTTAGCTTGTTGGCGACGAACAGAAAGTCGAGCAACTTGATCGTACGGAATCCAGGCGATCCAGATTTGTGCATGAACTGCAGCATAGCGAAAGTATATTGTGCATCGTGAAGAGACATGCGGCTGCGAGGAATGAAACAATCCTGAAGCAGAGCAAAATGGAGAGCATCGGATTGCGGGCCCATCGCGGGTGCATCCGCGAACCATCCACTCATCTCGACTCGCAGTTGGTCTTGCGTAGCCTGGGCAACTTTGGCGAAAGAGTCACGTTCCTTGTTGAGTTTTGTAATCTCTTCCTTTGCACGTCGCTGTTCGGGAGTATCCTGCTTAGGGATGCGGGAGTTGTATCGGCGCTCTGTGTGTACTGGGGCTGCTTGTCGTTGGAACGTTTGAATGATTTCGCGATATCGCTCTTTGATCCCGATTTGGTCGACATCTTGAAGAGAAAGTTGCCAGAAAGTGACATAGAAAGATAGACAAGGATGATCAGCGAAGGATTCAGGTAACACAGCTCTGAGCTGCTCTGCCACCTTTTCAATCTCGGCGTTAGCTGGTCCAACACGATTGGTTCCTGGTGAAGCAGCCTCAGGGTCAGTCTTAGCTGTCTCCATGTCAACATCCTTGTCTGTGCCGGCGTCGTTGGCTGTCGATGTGCCTTCTGCTCCCTCCATTGCGACATCTCTATCCGTTGCCTTGCCTTGCTGCTCGATTCTGAAAGAGTTTGCTTTAGCAGCAATGCTTGCGCGACAGATGGTGAAAGCGATCGTTGGATCCACCCTGTAATCAGAGATCATTTCGATCAATCCTGGGAAGGAAGCGTCGAAATCTTCTTCTGAAATATATGCGCGGAGGAACTCAAGGTATTGGAAGAGGTTGGAGTACAACTTGTCGGCGTTAAAGAACACCACCTTGTCCGGAGCATCGAGCATGTCGTCGCGATGTATGAAGGCCTCCACGTGCTGCGCCAGTGCAACGAGGATCTGTGATGCCAAATGTTTATCTTTTAGACACTTCGCCAAACGCTTGGCCGAAGGAACAGCTTGGTGTCGGTTGTCCGCGAGGTTGTGCTGTAGAGTGTATGCCCGGAGGACAGGTCCTGCACTCAATGATAAGACTATAGACTCTGAGAGCGATCCAGTTGGCCCGATGCCGCCCATCAATTTGATGATCTGCTCGAGAACGTCCAGCATATACAAGTCGCCTGAGCTCTGCAGAAGCTGATGTGTAGTGTACTGTAGTACTGGCGTAGGGTCCAGCAAGGCATACCTCTGATAGGCTCTGCCAACGAACAGAGATAAGTTGGTGAGCCATCCTTGCGCAAACATGCCGTCGCCCTTCTTTCCTTTCCTGTTGGAGTTCACAAGCGTAGTAACCAGAGTCCAGGTCAACACGTCGTACCCGAGAAGCGTGATGTATTTGCTGCACTCTACGAGAGCATCAATCATGTTTGGATAGCCAATAAGCCTTGTGACGATGTTCTTGAAAACAATACCCGGATTTGAGTACGAGATCTTGGCAATTTTACGGCCAGACTCCTTGACGTTCGTGGTGGTGATCTTGTTCAGCTCTTTGCTGGTCGCTGTGTTTATCTTCTTGAACAGATGTCTGAAGGTGGGCTTCATCTCTGCCCTGACTTGCCACTGATCGTAAATCGTGAATCTCGTTGCTGTGTCAAACTGTTTGAGGAGCTCCCAAACTTCATTGACTACACCAGGATTCTGGCCAGTGAATGAAAGGGAGGGGCAGAGGAAAGTAGTGGAGAATTTAATCCAGCGCTGTCGGTTTGCATCTGAAGGATCGTCTGCAAAGTCCTTTCTTGCAATGCGCGCAATTTTAGTCAATAGCACAGTATCCTGGCCGCAGTCTGGTCCCACCAGACCGAGCAAAGTGGTGCACAACTTGATCATGTCATCGACGTTCTGGCACACAGGAACATTGTCAGACCAGTCTTCCCAGTAGAATCGATAATCGATACCATCGCCTGCATCTTTCTGATCTGGTTTAGGCCACCTAAGTGTCCGTCGATGTACGAAGTCGCTCGGTCGGACGCCAGAGCCCTTGGATACAACCGGAATCTGCTCGGGAGGTATAGGCCTTGCTGCTTCGTATATCGTGCTGATGGAGTGGTGCCCTAACCGAGAAACCAGCTCCAGAAGGTCCGGGTATACTTCAAGCAGCCATGGGTGAAGTCCAAGAACGAACAACGCTTCAGGCAATGCACCAATGCATAGCAAGCTCTTGAGCAATTGATACTTCTGGTCAGCGGGCTCCGGTAGCGACGGTCTGGCGCTAGGCGCTTCACCCGGTGCGCCGCTTTCGGGTTCAGATCTGGTAGGTTTCTCGGCGTCTCGAAGGCGGCTTGGTCCTGGTGGTCCTGGTGCAGAATCGTCGGTCAGCACGGACATTGTCAACGCGTTGTCCTTTCCGCTCTCCTTCTCTTCCTTCTCTTTCTTAGCCTGCACCAGCTTCCGATGGTGCGCCGACATGTCCTCCTCAGGTGGATACAGATGCGGGTACAGATCCAGGATAGAGATGAATCCAACTTTAATGAGGAGCGCCGCCAGATGGATGAGGTTGTCAGGGAGGAAGTCGGTCGCGTCGCGAGCGTCAGATGCGTAGAATTGCAGCTTGAAGCCAAGCAGTTGGGCGGCAGTGTCGTTGCCAGATGGTGGCAATGTTCCGGTTTGCGACATCCAGTCGTCGGCCCACTTTCGCGCAGCCTGCTGATCAGACAATGTGGCACCTTCGGCATGTATCTTCTCGTCTCTCGGTCTGTTGTTGGTTGTGATGCGCCGAGCGCCAAGTTCATAGAAGGCCTCGATGCCCTTGCCCTTGCGGGAAGCCTCGAGACTTCCAACATGGTCCCAGAACTTGCGGTCTCGGCGTTCGCGCTGCTGTAATTGTTCTAGCTTCTCCTCCTCTGAATAATACCACGTCGGAGATTTTGGTTGGGCCCACTTCGGGAGTGTAGCCACCTCCGGCTCCTCCCACTCGATGCCTTCCAAGCCTCGTTGTTCTGGCCACCATGCGCTCGAGCGGAGTAACTTGACGAAGAACTTACCGTGCTTGACTAGAAGGTTGGCAAACACGTCTAGTGTGACGTCAAGCACTCTGCCGATGTCGAGGTCGAATGCGCCGATAAGGGCGTTTACTCGCTGGTACGTCTCGCTGACAACTTCGTGACTCGGTGGCTCGCTGTTTACTGTGGTGAAGTACTCGGTCATGAGTTTTGAGTAACCTTCGCTCTCTTCGCGGAGGAGGTTGTAGTTGGACTGCCGATACAGGGCGTGTGTGGCTTTGCGCACTGCCATCTTGTTGAAGCTGGGTCGGACTAGCTCCAGCTGCTTGAGCAAGCCGGCATCGAGCTCCGTGCGCATTTGTTCGACGTCGATCTCAGTGGCCACAAGCATGTGCCGTACGAGCCTCTGCTTCTCTTCATCTTCCGTCAAGCAGCTGAGCGTGTCGAGGAAGGTGGACACAGGGTCTACTGATGCATCTGAAGGAGCAGCGACGATGTCTCGTACGAGCGACCCCAAGTCCCCCGAGTCCAACTGGCGGTGCATAGAGGCCTCGATGATCTCGTGGAATACGATCGACAAGGTCAGGGCGTCGCCTCGGCGCTGGGCCGCTAACGCAGCCTCGATGACCGCTTGCCGTGCTTCATTGTTCCACCTAGCGACGCGCTGGGGCGTGAGGTATTCGTTGCTCGCGGGCACTTCGTGGGTTGGCGCTGCGGGTATCGAGACGGTTTCCTTGGACGGCACCGGGGTCGGAGGTGCGGCGGGCGTGGGCCGTGACGGCGGTTGCGGTGCGCTCGCGACGGGCGACCGGACTGGGGGCGAAGCATGCGCGAAGTTGGGGCTCTGCGGCACGCTGGACGCGCCACGGCCGCCGCCTCCCATGGGTCCTCCACCTCTGCTTTGCCGCCGGTCGACCCCTCCTCGGCCGCCGCGTGGGCTGTTCTGGTGCTGGCTGTTCTGGTGCTGGAAATGCGCGTGAGGGAGATTATGCGGTCGGTGCGGCGACGGTCGCTGGCTGTCGTCCTGGGAGTAGGTGCGATCACCGCGCTTGCGTTTCGGTCCAGGGGCCATTGCGAGTGTCTCTGGTGGTCGCGAGACCGGCGAAGGGCAAGGTCTGGACTAGTACGGGAAGAGCATGCGCGGAAGCTCGTGAGATGGTGAGCTTATGTAGTCCGGTCGGTGAGCGCAGACACAAGGGCGGCGCAGTAGAGACTGGTTTGGTGCACACGAAGCCGCGCAGGGATGGAGTCGGCAACGTGACAAAGAAATGGGTGCGATGCGTCGACACGGCTGGGTTTGTCAATGACACCAGTGCTGCGCGAAGCTCGCTGCCAAGCCCGCCCCACAAAACGCCAGAGCTCTGCTCATTCGGTGCTGCAGCCAAGAACAATAGTAGACTGGCCTTCACACGGCAAGCCGCGCTGCCTCTACCTCTACACAGCAGCTGGGACACTCGTGTGAGTAAGATGGCTACGTATCAGAATTCACTTTTCAGGGGCAACGACGTGTTGTTGGCAGGAAGATGGAGAATCAATTCAACTGCCAGCATGGCGAAACTATTTAGGTCTCAAAAGCAAAGGAGCGACCAGACCCAGCAACATTAACTGCGCAGCGTTCGAGTTCAAGCTGAAGCGCTGACAGCCTGAGCCGTGGCCTTGCGCTCGTCCTCGAGAACAGCTTCCAAGACGCCAGCAGCGCCCTGGCCAGCCTTCATCTCTTTCAGGACCGTGTCAATACCGAGCTGCTCGTCGGTCCAAAGAGGAAGCTCCTCGGCCTTGCCAGACTCGCCAACGCCAATGAAGCCGCCCTCAGCAGCCCACTCGCTAGTGCGCTTGATGCCGAGCTGCTTCCAGACGGCGTCAAAAGCCTCCACGAGATGCTCACGGTATTCGCGAATGTGGCCAGGGGTTGGCGTGACGCGAAGACGCTCCTGGCCGACAGGGACGGTGGGGTAGTTGATCGCCTGCACGTAGATACCCCAGTCTTCAAGGAGCAAGTCAGAAGCTTTCTTAGCAACTTCTGCGTTGCCCACCAGGACAGGCACAATGTGACTCGGGTTAGGAATAACCGGAATGTCGCGCGCGTTCAATTCATCCTTGACCGCACGGGTGTGCAGCTGCTGAAGGCGCCTGTCGCCCTGGTAGTTCGCCTGGTATTCGATGGCAGTCTTCGCGCCAGCCATGGTCGCAGGTGGGAGCGAAGTCGTGAAGATAAAGCCAGGTGCAAGCGACCTCACCGTATCAACAAGCTTCGCAGAGCCAGCAATGTAGCCACCAACGCAGCCATACGCTTTTCCAAGTGTTCCAGTAATGATGTCAATTCGGTCCATGATTGTGCCTTGGGGCTTGCCCGCCTTGTGGGCCTCATAATCGAGGTGTTCTGCGACACCAGCACCGTGCGATCCGTACATGCCAACTGCGTGAACCTCGTCCAGGAACGTAATAGCGCCATACTTCTCTGCAAGGTCGCAAATTTCCTCAATGGGGCCAATAGAGCCGCACATGCTGTACACACTCTCAAAGGCAATGATCTTTGGGTATTTAGCGGGGATTGAAGCCAGCTTAGCCTCGAGATCAGCGACATCGTTGTGCTTGAAAACCATCTTCTTTGCGCCAGAGTGGCGAATGCCCTGGATCATCGAGGCGTGGTTGAGACTGTCTGAGAGAATCACGCAGTTGGGCATCTTGCTACCAAGAGTCGCGAGAGTTGCATCGTTGGCAACGTAGCACGAAGAGAAGACCAGAGAAGCCTCTTTCGAGTGGAGCTTCGCGATAGTATCCTCCAGCCCGACTGCATGTTGGTTGTGGCCAGAAATATTCCTGGTGCCTCCGGCGCCAGCTCCATAGTTATCCAGGGTCTCGTGCATCGACTTCAGCACAGCCGGGTTCCGGCCCATGCCGAGGTAGTCGTTAGAGCACCATACCGTGACTTTGTCCTCAGGCGACTCCTTGTGAGCGCGCGGAAACTCCTTGGCCAGGCGGTTGATGTTGTTGAAGTAGCGGTACGACTTGTCCTTGTGCTTCTTGTCCAATTCGCTCTCGTAGTACGCCTCGTAGTCGAAGTGCGCAGCCTTGGCACCATGTGCTTTACCGACGTCAGCAGATCGAGCGGCCGCTGGCTTCTGCGCTGCGTGAGGAAACGGAATCGGAGCTGTCCTATGCATCAGCAACCCATAAATGCGATGTTGACTTTCGTCCCAAATCTCATGACGTAAAGGACTCCGGCAACTCCGAGGGTCATTTCGTACCTTGCTGGCCACGGATGCGCTCAGTCTCCACATGAGCTTCCTTGTGCGCAGTAGTGTGTAGCTTCGCGCGGTTCACGCGGGTGTGGTAGGCGCGCACTCCACCGAACGCACCGGCGAGAGCGCTGTTGCCGGAACGAGCGCTCTGGACGGCAAGAGCCTTTCCCATGATGGGGCAGCGCTTGCCGAGCACCTGGAGATTCGACATGCTTCCAGCACTCGGGGTGACGTCGTGGCTGGCGGCGGTGGTCGAAAGCGAGCGGAGCGTGGCGGGAGACGTCTTGTGGAGGAACGGGCACATTGTCCTCGACTGGCGGAGCAGAGCCTCCATGATGGGCAATGGTGCAAAAGAGAAAAGTTGAGGAGCGAATTGTCGTGACAGACTGTGGATCTGTCGCTGTCTGAGGAAGGGAGTTGAGGAGCGAGGATGGTTGGATCTGGGATGTGCGGACACAAATCATTTCATATGCGGAACTGAGCCCCAGATTAAGCGGCCGGCGTCGGCATCAAATGGAAGGGACATGATTGGCTCTCTGGCGCTAGAATATGCCGACACCTCCTTCGATCTGGGTTTAATTACTCTGGTAGCCCATGGCTGGTACGATCCGCGTGAGGGGTACCACAAGTCTCTCAGCTTGTGGTAGTGATGGGTATACGCAAAGACGTTGTCAGCGCTGATAATGCTGTGCAACAGGGACCTATCGCTCGAACATCAAGATGACAACATTCATACATCTGACTGTGCTCGTGCGCCAACAATTGTTCGGCGCACAATCACCACTGTTCTCGGCTACTCAAGTTCTGTATTGCGACTATCTGCGATTTGCACCCTTCATAGAGCGACCGGGAGCAAGGCCCTTGTGCCAGAGTTGTGGTAGCTTGGTGCGCAACCTCGGAAACTACGCTGCCCGTACCAGTGCCAAGGTGGCCATAATCAGCGCACCTCTGTCCGGCTCCGAAGTTTGAGGATAATTTGTATATCCCCACATCGCACGCTTACTCAGGCCTGGCCGCCGCTGCTGACTTTGCTTTGCGCCCTCATGTCACACCACTTGTTGAGATTTTGCGGCATCTCTAGTCAAGCGTCGGCATCTTGCCGACGCACGCCGCACGTTTCTTCAATGTATCGGCAGATACTTTGTCCATGGATTTTTTGTGAAATTGGCCGTCAAGCTGCAGGCTGGGCAGTACGAAGTACGTTGCACCCTGGCCGAGGTAGACACCGCACCGAATGCGGCAGAACGTGCGCCGGTACCGTGGATGCAGCCTTTGCAGCCAATAATAGGGCTCTGTAACCTGCAAGAGGACATACTAATCGAGGCGATCCCTCCAAGCAAATGGTAATAAGTATGCATATATAGCCGAATTGCCACGCCCGAATGCAGTCATTGCATTGCAGGAGTATCAGTCAACGACGATAGCTGGGCTCTCACCCAAGCCTCCCTTGTCGATGTTGCTTTTACGCCATACTGGAAGCTGTGAAAGAGGCTCGTCGTCGTCGGAGATTTCAATGATCTCAGCTTGTGATGGTTGTGTCGAACGACTGAGGGCGGCATGGCTAAAGGTCGTGCTTAGAACTGTACTGACGTAATCATAGAAGGTCGCAGGATCCGGTGCATGTTGTCGTAGACATTCTGCCAACTCTGCAAGCTCAAGCTTGGAAAGATCTCTCTTGAAGCAATTGCTGCACGACCACCAGCACAAGAACAATTTCGTGAAAGTGACGATCTTTGAAAGGTCTTGAGGCAGGACCCCAGGGATTTTGTTTTCACCACGCAGAAACATGTCGATGCATGTCAGGATTTCTCGAACCATATTGGCTCTGCCAACACTCTGCAGTCTTTGCTTGATAGTTTGTCTTCCCGTCGAGCCCAGCTCGCTGATAGCTTTTGAAACCGCGCGCTTACGATCTTGGGTTTCTTCCAGATGATCCCACCTCCAGCGGCTCGCATTTGATACAGAGGCATGCTCAGGCGCATCGTCAAGCAGTGCTCGTGGGCGTATAGTGGGCGTGGAAGTTGCTACTGACCCACGCAATGGACTCTCGATAGTATCAACGATAATCGAATCAGAGTTTGAGGCGCAATTTTGAACCTTTCGATCTGGTTCGTGCCCGTCGATACGCTGTACAGGCGTGCTGGATACGCCGGCAAGTGGCATTCCGTCATCCTCAGATTCCGACGTGTCGGAGGGCGTCCCGAGATCGATGATCTGAGATGGTGGTATCGGCCGAGCTGTGGGCGATTGTGCTTTGTTGGCGAGAACGGAAGCCTCGCCGTATGATTCACCGTCGCTGCTAGCATCGGGGGGCAGTCTATATATTTCTTCGTGCCATGTCGCGCGTTCAAGCAAATCCACAGTGACTTCGAGGTTTCTGCATTTCTAATGACATAAAGTCAATAAAGCATAGCATGTGACATGATCAGATACTTACTTTCTTCACTCCGGCAATCGTGCTCCCGGGATCTTTCGAGATCTCTTCACACAATTGGTTGAGGCGCTGCCGATAGTAATCTGCTTCCAGTTTGTGCTTTTCCGCTAATTCTTCTCGCTGGCCGATAGCTTCTGCCTCCTCCCATAATGCGAGCGCATCATACACGACCGGGACCTCTGCTTGTCCCTTCTCGTCTTTGTACTTTGTCTCGTCCTTTCCTGGTCTCCAGGCCTTTGTGTACATCTCAATACAGTCGTTGATGATCTCAGTGACCTTGTCGGTGCCTAATTTACTGGGCTTGATTATTAGACCTTCGGGCGACGCATCGTCTTCCTCTTCACTTTCAAGATCTGCGTCTTTCGTCGTTTCCTTCTTCGCTTCTGCAGACTCATCACTCACGTCTGAGTAATGTTCCTCCTCTATATCCCCAACGATGCTTTCGTCGGTCGTTATCCATTTCGAGAGGTAATTCCAGCTTCCCGATTCCGCTGATGCTGTCGTTTCAAGCATGTGGCTCGGTCTTGCAGTTTCTGATTCGACAGGTCTGGTTGGCGTCGTTGTCATAAGACTGGTGGGGGTGATTTTTCTCCGCTTGCGACCATCAGATCCATGCTGATCCATCCTGCCTGAAGACTTGGATGAAGGCTTGTAGGCTAATCGAAGAGTATGCGCTTCTATAGTCGAAGCGGACAATGTCAGATTAATTCGCCAGATTCGATTACCGTCTTGTGTCTGGTGCGTATCATTGAGTAGAGTAACGTCGAATAGGTCAAGATGCAGCTTTGCAATACAGCGCGCGAAAGAGACCTATAAGTGACACCCACCCACGTTTGCGAATCAATACCGGAGCGTCGATGAGATTCAAGCGAACAGGTAAAAGAAAGTGCTTTGACGCGTGATCATGTGAAAACGCGTTGCGGGGTTGCTGGACGCGATTTATTCTAGGAAAGTAACGAGAGAGGCATGTCGTTGGTCAGTACTTCGGGTGGTCTAGTGTCAATATCTTATGAAGTGCAGATTCAGCGTCAGCAGCTGATCGAGGTTGCTTACAAAAACGACGTTAGAAGACGTGCGAGCTTTGGCGGACGATCCGTCGAGTTCGCTAGCGCGGGGGATGCATTTGTCAGGTACCATGCAAAGTTCCTCCCCCATAACAGTGCAAGCAGCATCAAATCAAGCACACTTTAACAAACATGTCCTCAATCTCACATGCTGAGTACCCTCCCGACTTGTCCACCGAAGAGCAGGACTTCATCTTCACGGAGCTCAAGGACTGGTCAATAGCACACGGTCTCGCCGTCCGCCCTGCGCCTTCCTTTGTCCAGCCGTCTCAGGACCCTTCAGGCGTACTAGCAACAACAGCACCAGTCACTGTCTTCCCCAGTTTATTTCCACAAAGATGCTTCGAGGATGGCCTTTCAATACAGAAGGCATACAACGAATTGTATTCTGCTATAGCCAGGGACGAGGAATGGCTTCAGGGCATCGTGGAGGAACTTGTTGACGTTGACGATTTCGTTGCGAAGTTATGGCAAACCCATCTTGCCGTGAAGAAAGAAGGATATGTTCAAGATCTGTCACTCGGACTGTTCCGTTCAGATTACATGGTGCATGAAGACCCAGCTGAGAGCAACCCAACACCAGGTCTGAAGCAAGTTGAATTTAACACTATTGCGTCTTCATTCGGTGGCCTGTCTTCTCAGGTGTCTGCACTACACAAACATCTCCTATCTCTTGGGGCGTACCCATCATCGACCTCTTCAACCATCAAGGCCGATGCCTTGGAACAGAGCCAATCCACGTCACAGCTGGCAAAGGGACTCGCGGCTGGGCACAAGGCATACGGCGAATCAAAGACCAAGCGCCCGTTGTGTGTCTTGTTCGTCGTGCAAGATCCAGAGAGGAACGTTTTTGATCAAAGACACCTAGCGTATGCCTTGTCGGAAGGGAATGGTGTGCGATCGTTCCGTTTGCCATTTGGAAAAACTCTGGCGCACACCAAGCTTGACGGCGATCGGACATTGGTCTACACCCCGCCGCACTCTCCATCAACTTCGTATGAGGTAACCACCGTCTACTTCCGGGCAGGGTACTCCCCTGATGATTATGTGAAAGAGGAGGATTGGGAGGCACGGCTGCATCTTGAGAAGAGCAGAGCGATCAAGTGCCCAAGTATCTTGACTCAACTTGCCGGATGCAAGAAGATTCAACAAGTCCTGGCAACACCTCATTCTCCACATCTTAAGCGGTTCCTACCCGACGACGAGGTTGCTTCGCGGCTGCTGAAGACCTTTGCTCCCATATACCCGCTTGACAAGAGTGAGGCAGGTCAGGAAGCAAGGAAGTTGGCATCCGACCCTTCGTCAGCGACCCGATATGTTTTGAAACCTCAACGCGAAGGCGGTGGTAACAACATCTATCGCAAAGCTATACCTCCATTTCTACAGAAGCTTCCTGAGGCACAATGGCCGGCATACATCTTGATGGAGATGATCGAGCCGCCGCCTCTAAGGAATGCTATTGTTCGCAACGGTGTGCTAGAAAAAGGTGGCGTCATCTGCGAACTGGGAGTATATGGAGTTTGTTTGTGGCGAGACGGATCTGGAAACGGGCAAAAGGGCGAGATTTTGGAGAACTTTGAAGCAGGCTATCTCCTCCGTACCAAGGGAGATCAAAGTGAGGAGGGAGGCGTGGCCGCAGGATTTGGAGCCGTAGACAGCTGTTGCTTGGTTTAGTGTTGCATGAGAGTACCGATAGCCGCGAATGGACCCAATTCATGCTACTGTGTGGGTTGCATTCGCATATAGAAGGACCGCCTTTGGTGTATATGTTCGTCTCTCGCTGAACAACTCGGCGCCGATCTTCAAGCGAAAGCGGTGTCACGTAGGTGTGGACGAGTTTGGTGTCTAACTTCTCTTCGCGCAAGACACAGGGCTTGCTCCTTCGCATACATCGGCGAACAATGGTCCATGATCCGGTACCATATAGAGATCTCTCCAGATGATCATCGACAGAATTGATTAAAGGCGGCTGGAGTCCGGATCAACATGCTTGACGTGCTGTAGGGATCGTGTGCACAGTCTCTGCTCCAAGGGACAGTGCGTGCGCCCACACCATCAAATGCTCACTGCACGCCTCACTACACGTCTCACCAAGTGTTTTTCTAAACAACCATCCATCACCATAATGACAGAGGCTGCTTCTCAAAGCACACTGTGCGACATGTAGAAGGCTTCGCGAGTTGGCCTAATTCTGCTTTTCTATTGCCAATACCGACCTAATCTCCTGGGTCCACTCCCATGAAACCGGAATAGGGAGAACGGACCATCGCATGCAATTGGTACGACCATCGCCAGAACGCTGCCAAAGATTTTGACAGCGGCAAGCAAGGTAAGCTGAGACCGTGACAGCAAGCGAAACCTGATCCTCAGCATATGTACGGATCTTGCCAATCCTACGACAGCGAATTGAAGGGAGACAGAACCGCACTAGGCATTGAACAGCGAAACTTTACAATAGGTATAGCGGTTCGTCTGCGAGCGGCGAGCGTCAGCAGAGCTAAGATTTACGGGGGCCTATTACGCCCTGAGGGGCCAAAACCAAAATCCGAAATCTAAAACCTTATATTGCAAAACTGCAATTTAACCACAACATATATAGAAGTTAAAATACAGAACTAAAATTATATTTCTATTTGTTATACTTAAATAAGAGTAGTTAAAAAACTATAAAGCTATAAAATTCCTATATCTATCCTTAATTATAAATCCTAAACTATTATAAA
>JAGKPY010000178.1:0-36599 GCA_022609225.1 Boeremia lycopersici | reverse complement strand
TTTTTTTTTTTTTTTTTTTTTTTTTTTTTTTTTTTTTTTTTTTTTTTTTTTTTTTTTTTTTTTTTTTTTTTTTTTTTTTTTTTTTTTTTTTTTTTTTCCTTCTCCCCCCCCCCCCCCCCCCCCCCGACCCTAACATCCCGATACCCCGACGTTACCAGACGCAGTGCGCAGACCCACGCACCCCCCGCCCGCGCGCCGCCATGCCTCACGCGGGCGTTGAGGGTGGGAGAAGGGCGGCGAGGGGAGGTAGTTAGGCCGGGCCATGTGTTTGTATAGAACCTATTCTTCTGCCGTGTCTTCTCTTCTCTCATCAACTTTCTCGTCTAACTCCCTCTGCCCCCGACATCCCAACCCCGACCCCAATATCCCGACGTTACCAGACGTAGTGCAGCACACCCACGCAGTCCCCGTCACTCAGCGCCGCCATGCGTCTCGTAGCTCGAGCGCAGGTGAAAGCGCCCCATTGGCCACCACCGACTCCCCAGCGGGTCTCCACGGGTATTGTGAGCACAATAGTAGAGACTCACTGACGGCAGCTATTGTCGAGCTATTGTCGCCACGCACAATAGGCGTGGGTGTGGTGTATAAGAAGCGGCCGTCCCTACTTCTAAGCTCTCACTGACCTTTCACTCCGTTCTCCGTTCTTCTCCGTTCTGCAGTGTTGTGTTGTTGCAACCCCCGCGGCGCCGGCGCTGCTCTCTTCTCTCCCCTCTTCTCTCTGACTTCGTCCCGGCGACGCTTTCACGTGCCGTGCACGCTCCCGCGCCCGTTTGGAGACCTGCTACAAGCGGCACAATCCACACCTCGTCGCCACGCTACGCGCAGACTTCGCCGTTTCAACACCGAACTGCGTCTACACCCCTCTCCACGCAGCCATCGCCTGCCCGCACACCCACACCCACACCCACACCCACACCAGCGCTCCAGCGCCTCGCCAGCAATACTGGCACCCTTCACACACCACCCCCACCTCACCACTCACCCACCAACCCAGCACTCCACCACCATCCCAATGCCGCCGTCCACGCACACCCCCACGCACCCCCCACCCACACCGTCCACGCGCCTAACACACACGCGCCTCGCCCACCGCCTAACGCACCTCCTCGCAACCCTGCCCACGCACTTCCCCGCCCCCGCCGACGCCCCGCGCGCCACCGCCCTGCGCCACGTCCTCACCGCCGCTTTGAAGAGCGCACACGCCGGTGCGCGCGGGGAGTGTGTGGCGGCGCCGGGGCGGCTGAAGAGAGAGGTGCAGAGGAGCGTTGACGCTGTTCACGCGCGGTGGGAGGGTGTCTGGGGAGAGGGGGGTGCAGAGGGGGAGGAAGTGTATGGAGACGTTGATGCCGGAGCCGGCGCGAGGGAGGGGTTGCACGCTTCACACGCCGTCGCCGTCGTCGCAGAGTCCACCGCCACAGCCACCGTAGCCGGAGCCGCAGCCGTAGGAGCCGTGGTCGGACCCGTAGGAGATACAGCTCCAGCGCGCCGCCCACTGCGTCCGCGCCCGCACCCCCAAACCGCCGCCGCGCAAAACACCGCGCGTCCGCGTCCGCGCCCTCAGACTGCCATCGCGCCGTCGCGCGTCGAGAAACGGCCGGTCCGCGTGGAGAAACGGTCAGCGCCCGCGCACTCGCACTCGCGCTCGCCCCGCTCGCCTGCAAACCCCGCGCGCCTCTCGCCCGCCGACGCGTCGCGCGCCGCTGCCGCCACTGCGCTGCTGCATCTCGCGCAGCATGGGGCGGGGACTGTTGTTAGGGGGGCTGTGGCGTGGGGTGGGGTTGGGGCTGGGGCTGCTGGGGGGGCTGCGTCTACGGCGTGCGATGGGGGGGCTGGGGCTGGGGTTGGTGCGTCCGCTGGTGGTGGTGGTGGTGGTGCGTCCGCTGCTTCTGGGTCTGTCGCTGGTGAGGCTGCTGGTGGTGGGGATGAGGCGCTGCACCATCCACTACGCCAGCATGCGTCGAGGCAGCACCCACCTCACCAGCACCCTTCTCACCCGTCTCACCCGCCCAACCAGCCTACCACTACCCCTACCGCCACTGCCACCACAACCACAACCGCACCCGCAACCAATTCCGCCGCCGCCTCCGCCCCCCGCGCAGCCCCGCGCCTCGCAGCTCTCGCTGCGCTGCCGCCCTACACGGCTCCGGGGCGCGCGTTCGAGGCCGGCGTTGTGTGGGCTATCAACCACCTGGCACCCGTAGGAGGAGGAGAAGCAGGAACAGAAGCAGGAGGAGAAGGAAGACAAGGGAGTGGAGGGGGAGGGGGAAGAGCAGGAACAGAAGCAGGAGGAAGAGCAGGCGAGATCCTAGCCTTTGTTGCGCGGGAGGTGCGGCGCTTGGAACATATGAGGCAGAGGCAGAGGGAGAGGGAGAGGGAGATGGAGAACGCGAGGGAGACCGGGTACGAATACGGGTACGGGGTTCGTGCTACCGGGTTCGCGGCCGAGGGGTCGGGGGTCGTGTTTGGGGGGCGGGGGTTCTGGCATGTTGTGTAGGGAGTTCTGGCATGTTGTTCAGGGAGTTTTGGGGTTGTTTAGGGGGTTTGTGGATTCTTTCGTGGGTCTTTGGGGGTGAGCTGTTGGGCGCGTTGTACTTTGTGCGGTTTCGCGGTTCTTTATTGGGGGCGTTGCGGAGTGTCGGCAGGCTGTTGGCTTGGACTCGACATTGCGAGCACAAGGACAGTGACGCTGCCGTTGTGTGTAGCTTATATACAAGAAACCCCTAACATCCACCCTCACATCCCACCCCTCCCACCCGTCGCCGTTTTACCCCCCTACGCATCCCCCCACGCATCCCCCCACGCATCCCCCTACACGTCCTTCACAAACCCCACCTCCACCACGCCCTCAATCGGCACGCGCAAGCTCTGCACCTTGGCGCGCGTATTGTCCCGCAGCAGAATAAACCCCTGCAGCAGCACGCGCCGCCACCACACCGTCGCAGCCCGGATCCGCATCTGCTCCTTGCCAATGATGTACAGGATCGCCGCGGGCGGCTGGAACGCGCGGTCCAGCGTCGCGAGCCGCGTGGCCGTGTCGTCGCGCTGGGTGGGCGAGGGCGAGGGCGAGGCGTCGGGCGGCGCAACCGCGTTCTTCAGGATGCCTGAGGCGCGCCGCGGGTTCGGCGGCGCGGCCGCGGTGCTGTCGGGTGCCGGGCGGGCGCCGCGTGCGACGATGTGCGCGCGCACCTGCTCGTAGATCAGCGCGGAGAGGTCCGGGGTGAAGACTTCGTCCTTGTAGCCGTGGTCGACGACCAGCCGGTAACAGTGCGGGATCGCGAGGCGCGTGACGCTGTAGCGCAGCTCCAGCGGGACGGTGGGCGTGGCGAACGGGCGCAGGTGGAAGAACACCATGACCTCGGGGGCGGTGACGAGCTTGCGGATGAACTGCGAGAAGACAATAGGCGTCGTCGTGCCTTCCTTGTCGAAGAAGATGCCGACACCGCCCATGGAGCTCAGCTCGCGGCCGCCGAAGCGCGGGGTGAGTTCGAGGGCGCCGTCGGAGCGCGCGCGCACAAAGTGCGTCGTCGTGTAGTGGTCTTCGGCTTCGGACTTCCACTGCGCTTCTTTGCCGAAGCGCCACAGCGCGAAGATGCACGCGAGCACGAAGGACAGCAGGATCGTGAACCAGCCGCCGTCGGGGACCTTGGCGAGCGCGGAGCTGAGGAATGTGCCGTCGAGGCTGCAGATAGCGACGAGGGGGAGCACGATGTAGTAGGGTTTTATGCGCCAGACGAGGATGGCAATAAGCGTGACGAGGATGGTGTCGAAGAGGGTGACGAACATGACGCAGACGCCGTATGCGTCGCCGAGGGCGGCGGTGTTGTTGTAGATGGCCGCAACGAGAACGGCGCCGATCATGAGCAGCCAGTTGACGACAGGGATATAAAAGTTGCCGTAGTACGTCTTCGACGTGTGGATGACTTGGATCTGGGGGAAGTAGGAGAGCTTCATGAGCTGGGCGAGGAGCTGGGGAGGTTAGCCGGGCCAACGCACAGCAACACGACTTACGTGGAAGGTGGCGGTGATAATGCACTGCGACGCGATCATGGCCGCGAGGATGGCAATAATAAAAGACGGGATCAGCCACCCCGGCGGCGCGCAGTTAAAGAACGGATCCACATACGCCTCGGGCCGCTCCGCGATGAACGCCGCTTGCCCGACGTACGTCAGGAGCAGACTGGGGTACACGAATCCGATCCAGCTGACCTGGATCGCCTGGCGGCTGTACGCACCAATGCCCGCAAACAAGACCTCCACGCCGGTGAAGCAGAGCAGAATGCCGCCGAGACTGCGCCAGCCGTCGTACTTGTTGCGGACGAGGTAGTCGAACGCGTAGTACGGGTTGAACGCCTGCAGCATGCCATGGTCGTGTCTAAAACGTCAGTACAGTCCGCAGTACCACGGCTGAACATACCGAGCGAGGTTGTACATGCCGAACGCGGAGTTGAGCGCCAGCCACACAATAACGATGGGCGAGAACGCCTTCGACCAGCGGTTGATGCCGAACGGCTGGGCGAGGAACAACAACACGAGGATGGTACACGTGACGCCAATAATGGTCGACTTGGAGATGCTCCTGTTGATCTCGTTCAGGCCCTGCACCGCGCCGAGGACGGACTGGGCGGGGGTCAGGACGCCATCTGCAATGGCCATGGACACGGCGAAGACGCCGATCGCCTGGAGGAGATAGCGGAAGAAGGTGGTTTTCTCAATCGTCGAGCGGACGTGTTTTTGCGATCGACTGAACAGAACACGTGATTTGCGCGATCTTGCTGCGTCGCGGGGGTCGCTATTTGAGATGTTTGCCTGGTCTTGTGAGCTTTGAATGGACATAAATCATCCACTTACGTATCGAGAGAGCAGCGAGTATGTGCTGAACGACCCACCCTCGCCGTCGTTGTCGGCGCGCAGTATGATGAGCACATACTTGAGCGTGACTATGACGGTGAGGGACCAGATGATTAGGGAAAGCGCCCCGCGAATGTCGGCACGACTGGGCGGCTTGACGAATGTCGAAGAGAAGACATAGAGAGGCGATGTCCCGATATCCCCGTATATCACGCCCACAGACTCGTACGCGAGGTACAGCAACTCGCTCACGCTGAAAGCCTGCAACAGTCAGAAAGGCCTGTCGCTCACAACTCAACATACCTGTCGCCCCTTGTACCCGCCCTCCTCTCGCAGCTGCGGGTCTTCATCCTCGGGAGTCTCAAGCTCCCACGGCTTCTCGCCGTCTACCGACGGCCGCCTTGCGCCACGTGACCGGGAGCGTTTTCGCAGCGCCGCGCCCTCTCCCGCGTCGACTGAGGGTTTTGCTTTCGACCGAGATGACGTGTCTGAGGGTTCATGTGCAGCGGGCATGGCCACTGTGCTGGGCTGGTGCCCTGAGGCAGGGCTGCGGACTGCGTGAGTCTGGAGCCGAGATGATGAGCAGCTTGTGGGCAATAAACGAAGTTCCGCACTGTCACACGGGCAGGGAGCAGAGACCGCCGTGTGGTTGGTCCTTCAAGAGCCGGGTTATCGGACGACCCATCTTTCCACGTGCTGTATAGAAGGTCGGATGCCTTCTCTCAGGAGGGGGTGGCTTAGAGGGGCGAACCCTGGATGCGGCATGGTCTCGGCTGCCTAGCGCCTTGAAAAGCGCCATCTCCAGCTCTTTCGAGGCGAACACGCGGGTGCCCGGGACTTAACGCCATTGTGACTGGCGTGCTCATGCGCTCTGAACGACGCCGCGACGAAGAGGGCACAACGTGGGCAACTAATGCCGATGATAGGCAGCCGACGTTGGTGATAGCTGTGCATATGGCGATTGCGACATTGCGAGCCACACAATCCCAGACGTGATGCGGTCGTCATGACGAACGCGGCGGTGAGCGCAGGATACGGGTGCATTGGAGTTGATGCAGGGTAGGCGTTGGGTGCGGGAGGTGCCGGTCAAGGCAACACGACCGAGTCTTGGACCATGAACATGAAACAGAGGCTAAGGTATGCGGATGCCTCTTCCGAAGTGTGGTGGTGATGTGAGCTCACTGTGAGAAGTGCACTCCGACTAGATATCTTGTGCACACCGCGCATGCTGTACAACTCGACCAACTGATATCCAAGGATTGTCGTGACATCACGAGACCGCGGCGCTTCTAGATCGGGATTGTGACTGTGCTCAACGTCGGCTGGAGATGCATTGCAGGTGTTCCGACTATTAACGTTGGCGATGCAAACTGCCTTTATCGAATCACTTCACATCGTGCAATCATTGGAAGATGGCTTTGTAACGTGCATCTCATTATATTATCGTAGGAAAAGGGTATTTAATTGAGGATCAGACAACGCCACGCTGAATACAATTTGTCTGGGTATCGAGTTGGTCAGTTCAATAGAATTTTGGCAAAATGCCAGCTTAGACGCCAGCCATGTCAGGTGGGGGAGAGGTGTCGTTGCGAGACGAGTTGCGGATGTGGAGTGCAGAGAGCACCGTGGTGGCGAGGAAAAGCAGCCTACGCTGTGTTAGCGATTGGTTTTGAATAGCAGCGTGATACTGACCAAAGGAAAGCTCCAAATACAATGGCAGCAACACCGCTGTTGTGGAAGGTGCCGTAGCCCCTCCAGCCGCGGTAGCTGTCGCGCCACAGCACAGCCACGGCGATGAAGGATGCGAACCAGAAGAGCATGGTCAGGAATTCAACACCCGCGATCGCGAACTTGTGAGCAGCGCGAGGGAAGCGTGTTGGTGCGAGAGTCAGGTATGCGACCGCAAGCAGGGTCCATACTGAGGTGAAGAGCATGAAGTTGAGGCTGTGAGGAGACCATGATGCCCATGGGTTGGTGTATTGGTCGACGACTGTACATGTTAGTGATGCGCGCAGGACGTCTAATTTCAGTACTCACGGTAAGCTGTGAGGCCCAACACGATGATAGCGAAGACCAACTGCACGCCCCGGATGCCCAAGACGATGGCTGGAGCGACCATTTTGATAAGTTGTGATTGGTTTTGATGTGACGAGGATTTGGTAGGATCGAGATGGGATTTGTCGCGGATATGCCTTTTGAAGACTTTCGCTGTCAAGAGAGGTTGGGCTGAATGTGAAGGCAATCACCCATCACGCGCCCTCTATTATACATACACGCCCAAGAGCGATGATGACAGCCATGGAAAGGGAGTCTTGTTTTTACGAATCGTACGTCATGCGCAGTGGCGCGTGATCATGGGAGGCGCTGATTGGCTCATATCTCGTTGATGCGACAAACTAACGGTGCGTTTTCGGCATAGCGGCACAGCGCACAAAGATCTGCCCTGGCCCGTGTGCGTTTGCAGTGCTTTGATGGGCGACATCATAGTCTAGATCCCTTGCCTTGTGCTTCATTCTGTTCGACTGAGGTCGGAACGACTCCAGCCACCGCGATGGGCTGCCTCGAGGCTCATTCGCCTGTTGACGTCGCGATCTTGTCAACGTGGTGTTGTGGCGGTGCGCTCGCCGCGTTTCTCACTGCCTCATTTTGACGTGGCCGCAGCGTATGCCGGCAAGAACGGCATTAGATCTAGGCTCAGCCCGTTCCTTCCTTCGTAGCTCGATGATATGAACGTCTGCCTCTGCCGTTTCCAATTCCTAACAAACCTACACTTTGACTCTGCACGGGCCCTTGAGCCTCGTTGGTCGTGTTTACGTCACGCCAAAGCGTCAGTAGTGTTGGAGCTCCTGCGTTTCGAACGATCGATAAAAGGTAGGCGAGTTTGTTTGTGTTGTACAGCAACCAGCGCGGTGTTTCGATGCATAGCGTAGCTGTTCGTCAATGGACAAGCACAACAGGACGTATTGACGACCATCGACTTGATGAGCGGTCTTCAGTTGAAGCTGTCTTTACCTCTGGCCCAAAGCATTGTATCCTGTCTCTTTCTGATATCGAACCTATCCATCTATAGACCGTTGGATTTACGCTCCCGAGTAGACGATTGCACCTGGCTTGCAACAGTCGATGCGGCGTTCCATCCGACGGCTTGGGCCTTCATCAGTCTGTTACAACTCTTTTGGCTGGACGCGATTGCTTTGAATGTCCCTCGATATATCTCCGGCCAGACCAACTCGACCGCATTTCAGCCAACGTAATCTGACCTAGCATGTTGCCTCTCGATGCAACTAGTCTTGAGCGGTGAGCTTACAGGGCTATTCAACACCACAGGTAACTTGGTGAGCAGCAGCATCTAGGGAAGAGATGGGATCTGCCCGGTTTTGTTGCGCACTGTCGACCTGGCAGGTCCTGTAACCGCGACGGTCACGCGGTATCGGAGGTCATCAGCGGGGCCAAGCCGGCTGATCCCAACGCTACTGTTCCCCCGCGCTGCTCCACACGGTTCGTCTTATGCAGTATTTGACGGCCCGTGTACCCATTCACCGCACCTGCGTCAAGACGGAACGCTGTCAAATGCCCGCTGCTTTACACTGTCGTTGATGGTCTTCTCTTTGACGACCATGGCCACCGCGTTGATCACATGGCCTCGTCGGAACCTCTACGATCCACGAGTAGAAGAGTTAGTCGGTTAGAATCGAACAGTCTTTGGACTTTAGGTCTCGTTCTCAGGACCGACACTGGAGTTTTCATGGATCGGATCCTTGCACTGGAGATGCGCCAAAGCCGCAATACCTGTCTTACCAAGTCCACGGTAGAGTGCCACGTGCGGCTATAGTGAACACAAGCCTGTCCAGGATCTCGTTTTACCAATTCGGTCAGTTAAATGCTTACTGTAAATGGCCTTGGCTTGCTTACTTGCATGACATCCGTCCGGGCCTGCCAATCTCACCCTTAATAGCACAACCTAAGGATGCAACATACCAGGTCGCAATGTCTACACGAAGCAGGCCATCTGCGATTGGCCCCTAGTCGCACTTATTTCAGGCTTTACGGGACTGTTGGACGATCATCGGTAGGTTTACGACCCGACGATTGGA
This sequence comes from Boeremia lycopersici, assembly GCA_022609225.1. NCBI lineage: Eukaryota > Fungi > Ascomycota > Dothideomycetes > Pleosporales > Didymellaceae > Boeremia > Boeremia lycopersici. The sequence goes on along the minus strand of JAGKPY010000178.1, from coordinate 27,657 downwards.
GGATTCGTCGATGAATTTACCCGGTGCCGAGGGTTACCCTGAATTGCCCAGACGCTTGACCCTACTGAGGTGTCGTTTCGGTATTGCGGGTTCAATTCTCCGCCTTTCATCACGCGAACGATGAGTGACCTGGGGAAGAGCCGAAAGATGGGGAATGCAACATTGTAATCCTTGGCGGGGACAATCTATAAGGTTGGGCCCATATCTTTACAGATGCTCGCCAGCGCTTCGCAGCCCTCGGTTCCTCGACAACATGGCTATCCAAGATGGTACCTCCGATCCGATCATCACGCGCATGGTCGCGGAAGATAAGGTACGTTTGACTTTGCCTGCTAATACAGCCGTGCGCTAACGAGGTTCAAGGTGCCATGGTACAAGAAGCCCAACCTCCGGTACATGTACCTATGGCTATTTTTGTGCTGCATGGGTGTGGAGATGACATCTGGTTTCGACTCGCAACTGATCGGCACACTACAATTCTCGCAGCCATTCAACAAATGTAGCCCGACCGAATTCCTGCTCATAACGATTAGCTAACGGATACAGACTTTGGCGATGGCTACCAGACCCTCAATTCCAAGAAAGAGCTGCAATGGGACATTGAACCAGGCATCCTAGGCTTCATCTCATCGTGCTACCAGCTTGGCTCTATTATCGCAGTCCCAATCGCACCGTGGCTCAACCAGAAGTACGGGAGACGTTGGTCAATCTTTGTTGGCTCTGTCATCATGGTCATTGGAGCAGTACTACAAGGTTTCGCTCAGCATAGTAAGTGCATAGCACCTGTCGTCGGGCAGCGTACACGTACTAACTATGAAAACAGTCGGCATGTACATCATCTCTCGTATGCTTCTTGGGGTTGGCATCCTCTTTGCCATCATCTCAGGATCCGCCCTCATTGGAGAACTCGCCTATCCTAAGGAGCGTGCAACTATGACCTCGCTCTTCAACGCCTCGTACTTCATCGGATCCATCCTCGCCGCATCCATTGCAATCCGTACTAGTGGCATTGCTGGAGACTGGAGCTGGCGTCTCCCTTCACTGCTCCAGATCTGCCCCTCCGCGCTGCAGATCTGCACCGTCTTCCTCCTCCCTGAGAGTCCCCGTTGGTTGATCAGCAAGGACCGCGAGGACGAGGCTTTTGCTGTCCTCACCAAGTACCACGCCGAGGGTGATGTTGACTCTATCCTCGTCAAAGCAGAGATGGCGCAGATCCGCTCGACCATCAAGCTTGAAATGGAGCACTCTAGCCAGTCCTGGCTTGACCTTTTCAAGACCGCCGGTATGCGTCGCCGAACTCTCATTGCTGGTTTCCTTGGCCTCTTCACCCAGATGAGCGGCAACACTCTCCTTTCATACTACCAGAACCTGCTGTTCGGTCTCATTGGCTATACCAGCAATTACGCCAAGACACGTATCAACATCGCGAATCAGTGCTGGTCATTGATGAACGCAACGGTCATCGCGCTTGTTGTGACGCGCTTCCGACGCCGCTGGATGTTCATGCTGTCTGCCGGTTCCATGACGCTCGTATTCATGAGCATGACGATATGCTTTCAGCGCCTCGAGCTCGCGAGAGATGCTGGCTTTACCAACAAGTCAGCTCAGTACGCTGCGCTATTCTTCTACTTCGCCTACTCGCCCTGCTACAACATCGGCAACAACTCGCTCACATACACATACCTTGTGGAGCTGTTCCCGTACGCCCAGCGCTCCATGGGTATTGGCTTCGAGCAGATCTTCGGCAAGCTGGGAGGCTTCTTCAGCATCAATGTTAACCCGATTGCGATGAAGGCGATCAGCTGGAAGTACTTTGCTATCTACTGCGCCTGGATCACGTTCGAGTTCTGCTTTGTGTACTTCATGTACCCGGAAACGTACAACCGCACGCTCGAGGAGCTCACATTCTGTAAGTCACGGTATGATCTTATCGTGATCGGATGGTTGCTAACAGCGGAACAGTGTTCGAAGACAAGGCGCTTGCCGATGAGGCAGTCAAGGCGGTGGAGAAGCAGGTCAACAGTGCGCACCTGGATGGCGAGGAGCATGGGAACAAGTCGCATGTCACGGCCGTCGAGCGGGCTCTGTAGATACCTCACTCCGTGTCTCTATTGGCGGTTCAGGTTCTGACTTATACGACATTATGCACGCGTTGAATCATGATTGTTTGAACATTCTGGATGCATCGGTAGATCCACGTGAGCAACAATGCTAAACGATCCTCATTGATTCTGCCTTACCGTCTCGCATCTTTACCCGCGTTCTTAGCCGTGGTTAAATCTCTCGTTATTGACGTGTGCGAACTGCCATAACATCCTTCGCGATGTCAACATGACAATGACCTTGCATAATTCAGAGTCTCTGCTCGGTGATCTTATCAATCTCGTGTGCACATCTTCCTTGACTCGTGTGCACTCCCCAGCAAGCCCTACTCGTGCCCACTATCCCTCCGCAAACACCTAGCTCGAAACAGCGTCTCCAGCCCCGGAGCATTCAGCCGCTCGATACCCCACTCGCAGGCCTGGCTCTCCAAGTGAAGCACAAGAGAACTCAAGTGGCCGAACGCCTTCCTACACCCCTCAGCGCGGCACACAAACGGCATCAGGATACCGTTGTGCATCCACTCATGCACCTCGCCCACGTTGACGCGGCCCGTGCGAATCTGCGCGTGGATGTCGAGATCCATGAACAGCGGCGAGTACCACCACTCGCCCAGCACCTGCAGCAGTAGCGCGGGATCGTGGAACTTGGGACACGCGCCGGACTCCAGGTGGTTTATCAGACTCGAGAAGGTGCGCATGGGCAGCTTGCAGCCCCAGCAGGGTATCGCGGCGACGGCGTGCTTCGTCATGTGCTTTGTTTGGTCAGTTGGTGTTGATGAGGGGGTAAGGTTGCTTACGATGCGCAGGTTGCCCTCGTGGGGCGTGTAGAAGCCGCACTCGTCGCAGGCAAAGCACTGGTGCAGGTGGCGCGCGAGTCCGCCTTGGCCGGCGCAGGGCTCGCCGCAGTGCGGACATGGGACTGGGAGGTTGCAGCCTTCCTGGTGTTGGAAGAGCTTGGTCTGGCTGGGGAAGATGCGCTTGCACCCGTCGCATCTGAAGTGGTCGCGCTCATGGTGCGTCTCGAGGGCGGCGACGTCTGGACCATCGAAGTCACAGCCTACCTGGAGGCAGTGTTTGTGAGCTACAGGGTTGAATTAGCATACTACAGCTATGCATCTAAGAGCTCCAAAGCACGTACCTGTAGTCAACCTCCAGTGCTTGTCGCGCTCGTCCTGAGATCTGAACGGGCGTTTGCAGGTGAGGCACCAGGTGTGTTTCTTTGCTGTCTTCAGGTGCTGGTCTAGCTCCACCTGGCTGCGGAAGCCGAGCAAGCAAGTCAAGCAGACAAAGCGATGGTCCACCTGATAGTTGTTCTCGAAGTGGTTTTTGAGTCCCCAGTCATCTTTGAAGGCACTGAGACAGAGATTGCAGAAGGTCTCGTGGCCCTTGGTGTGGTCAACGTGGTTCTGAAGACCGTTGCGGTCTTTAAACACGCGAACGCACAGGTTGCAGTAGTGCTTATGATCTGGTGTTTGCTTCACATGACTCTGGAGTGCGTTCTTGGTGGGGAACTTGATGTTGCATGCGCCGCACCAGTTCTCGTGGGGATCATAGGGTTTTTCGCTGATTGCTGTGGCATTTGAGACAGCGCGCGCGCGATCTGGCGGGCTTGATACCCTGCGTGTAAGTGGCCTCTGGACATTCTTGATTGTCAGTGTTCGAATTGATGGCGCAGCCGTCGGTGCAGGAGGAGCGCCGCGCTTCTTGACATCCTGCCAGGGTAGAGGATCATCCGCAACTTGGTTCAGAAACGGGTTCAGGGTAGGGTCTTCAGGTGGAGTGGGCGTTGGAAGATCCACTTCACCCTCACAGAAAAGAGAGTATCGGTTGACGTCTTGAGGCGACATTGCCGCAGTCTCGTGTGGTATACCAGCAGCGAGGGAGTGGTGGACGGAGCAATCTGGCACCCGCGAGAAATCGAGCAAACGGTGAAGCTGGGCAGCTTGATGGTGATGTACCGTTCCGAGCCTCTAAAGCTATGGACCAATCAAGATCGGCTCTAGGCAGCAGAGCGGGACACCAAACGGGAGCAGACATATGCGGTACTACCAAAGTAAAAGTGAAGGCAGACATACCTGACACTATCGAGCTGCAAGCATGTGCATAGTTGAAAGACTGTCATCTGTCATCTCAGCGTGTGCGCACGTGCTGCTCTCGTGTGGGGTCATCCCTCGAGGGAAGGTGCAGTGGGTGAGCCACAGGGTCGGCACATCAAGCAATCCCGGACTGCGCGACATGTTCATGGAAGCATGTAACTGCACAATGTCATCGTCACTGGAGCTCACGAGTAAGTAATTGAGTGGACGCTTTGTGTAGTGAATTATGACTCTTGTCTTTATTTTTGCTTATCTATTAACTTAAACGTCCAGTGCCTTGGCGAGGGCCTCTCCGACGCCTGTCGCACTCGGGGGGTTCTGGCCGGTGATCAAGCGTCCGGAGACAACAACCTTGACGCCGAAGGGCTCAGCGGCCTTGACGAAATGTCCTCCGGAGGCCTTCTGCAGGGCAGTCTCGGGGAGGAATGGCACGGCATCGGTCAAGCCAACAATATCCTCCTCAGCATTTGTGAATGCTGTGATCTCCTTGCCAGCGACCAAGAGGCTGCCGTCCGAAAGCTTGGCGTTGTAGAAGACGGCTGGCGCGTGGCAAACAGCCGAGACAATCTTGTCGGCTTCCCAGAACTCGCGGATCAGCTGCTGCGATACGGGGCTGTCGACAAGATCGAACATGGGGCCGTGGCCTCCGACGTAGAAGATGGCATCGAACTCATTGGCCTTTCCAACAAAGTCTTCCAGCTTTTGTGTGTTCTGGAAGATAGCCTTCTGGTTCTTGAAGAAATCGACAGAGACATCGTCCTGAGCAGCCTCAACTGACGCGGGATCACAAGGAGACTCGCCACCCTTCGGCGATGCGAAAGTGATCTCGGTCTTCTCGTGCAGAACGTGCCAGGGGTGGGCCAACTCGGGGAGGTAGAAACCAGTGGGCTTGTCGAGGTTGCCCAGCTTGTTGTGAGAGGTGAGAACGAAGAGGATCTTGGGGGCCATGATGAATGTGGTGTTGTGGTTTTCGGGAAAAGGTTGCAATTGGAGTGTAATTGGAGTATTGAAGTATTGGGGTGTGAGTATTGTATGTTAATATGCCAATTGGCGGGGTCTCACTCCATTCTTTATACCTCCAAATAGTGATGTTGGCTGGGACGTCACTATGTCATCGCGGGGTTATCAACCACGATAGCTCCGTACATGTCGCCGAAAAATCGCGGTATCTCTCCACCACCTTCGGCTGGCCTACTTCAAAAGCCAAGGCCTCTCCATGGTATTACTTCGGTGCAACACATCGGATGCTGCGGGCATGACGACAGCCAACGAGATCCTACAATAGCTGGCTGGAAGCTCTGCAATAGGCCCGCGAGAAATTTTCCCACTCTAGTGTGCAATTCTATTGTGCAAAAACAACGAAAAAAATGCACATCCGCAGATCTTCCCCTGTGACCTTATACGCCTAACGCGCGAAGCAAAGTGCAGTTCCTTGTATCCTCAATCTCCGTACACACACATAGATTTTATGCAGCGGTCTTTCTGCTTGGCTATCCTTGTATCCCTGCCCCACTTTCGTGTTGTTCCTGCACATCAAGTTTTGAAATCAAGGCAACCTTTCAGGTACGGAGCTAGGTCCCCCAACGTGTACGTTTGCAGGTGTGAGTGAAAGTATCCAACTGAGGGGTAAGGCAGCGGACGAGCTTCCGATACCATCAATGCCAGGTAGTCGGTATGATGACGTTGAGATCGAAGGCAACCGGCGTTATTGGGGCAGCTCTCGGGCTTCTGTAAGAGTACCCCATGGATTAGGATAGGCTAATACTATGGTAAGAAATTAGGTCTGGCGCTCCTCTTTGACTTACACACTGGCTAGAGTAGGAATACCGTACCGTAGTCTAACTACTTTTGGATAGCTATATACGTGATATCGTACCCGTGTATAGTGGGGTCCCGCACATTTTGTCGAGCACCAGTAAAAGTGCACAGGGGAATTTATGCGCAAGACGATAGGTGCCGTCTACAGCAAGTGCTAGACTAAGGTACGGTAAGGCAGGCCAACCGTCCACCCACGCTACCCAAGGCACATCCGACCATGCACTTGGCAATGCAGGTCCAAGTGAGAAGGATTAAAACCTCGCCAGACCTGACTATTTAAGCCTATGCACAAGCTTATTGGCTAGGTATACGATAAGATGAATCCTTCAGAAGTGCCAACTGGCTCCTCGGACGCGCCGGATTGCAACAATACGGTGAATACTGGGAAGCCGATCGACAGATAGCCCACTGAGTGCCATAGAGCATCACGCTCTCCATTCCGTTTTTTAGCCCTTCCGGGATTCTAGCACAAGAAAGAGCAGCTGCTCACAACATGAGTCAGGAGTCGGGGTGGTTGTTTGCTCTTCAGAGCGCGCTCACTGTTCTTGCTGGCGTCTTCTTATATTTCAACCTGCCTTCTCCTCCGGCGTGAACTGTTAGGTGATCCAGAGGGATAGAAAGGAGCTTCACTGAGCGCGAAGTGACTGCCATAGTGAGGTATGTGTGTTGAGAGACGGTCCGCCAAGGTCGGAGATTCTTGTGGCCCTGGGCTGACTTGTCTCCCAGTGTGATATGCACAACCATTAAGGCTTGACGTTCAAGTTTATCTTGGACTCTTCAGTGGGCTATGACATTTTGCTGAGATATCTCATCGGCTTACTGCAATTCATTAGTCACACAGGCCGCGCAGAAACCAAATATAATATGGTCGAATCGTTGCTAGGTAGGTAACTGACAGAGATTCTGTATCGAATCCTGGCTTCCCGGCGTCTGAGATGATCTGAAACATGGTAGCGTACATCTTTAGCAACATGCCATGATGACTTGTACAACATGTGAGTATACCCTGCTGCTGCATGGCTAGAGCTCAGCTCATTACATGTGTGTAAACCACGAAAGAGCTTTTACCGACTTCTGCCAGCCTGGCATCGTTGCCTGACACGCTGATGCTTTATATTTCTCCATCGGCACTAGTGACGTCCAGCAAACTGGACTGACGCGTTCCAAATCCGGTAGACCTGGTACCTTGGAGTACGGCATCCACAATTGGTGCTTACATGAGCTTCCTGCATACAATGCGGCACATCAGTCATCGAGGTGGGCGTGTAGCTTTCGGAACGAAGATTTCTGGCCTCCGGCTCAGGCACGAAAGGCAATCGTGCATCTTTTATAAGAGCATAGCGTCGGTGCTTGGTGCGTATGGCGTACTTGGTGAAGACCGATCGATGCTATCCCCTCAGTAATTGCCATCTATACTCATGTTCGACGGGAACGGTGGAGATTGACTGCCTATGTTTATGGTAGGAGGATAGGGCGATATCGGCGTGCCGGAAGGATACGACGAGCTGTAGGTGGAGGGCGCGGACATTGACCGTTCACCGTGCCATTCATCTTTCTCTTCTTCTGGTGAAGACAGCTCAAGCAGCTTTTGCGGCGAGCCAACTGACATACCAAGCTGCGTCAATTTGTCTTGAAGGATGCTAATGACCGCGGGATTGCCGCCTCGGAAGCTGGAAAGAACCTGCGAAAGAGAATGAATGAGATCACGTGGGCCAATGCCGAAATGCGATTCATGGTTCATGGCAGGCATGATGATCATGACGTCCGCTAGTGAGTTGGCAACATCGAAGAGTTTCGACTCCTAGGCGACTATTAGTACGGTTGTTCGCGTGGCTCAGACTGTTACGCATACCATGCCTGGTCCGTGAGCCTCTACACTTTGCTGGGACAAACTGCTCAAGTTCGATAGAACGTTTTGCGCAACTTGAGCTGGGAACGAAAAGGAGAATTCGTTATCGTTGTGCATGCTGCTCAAGTTTGTGACGTTGAGTGCATGCTGCCACAAAAAGATGCGCATCCACTGCTGGGTCATAGATATGTCGGCCCGCTGCAGCTCATTCTCAAGGCTTAGCGGCGCTTCGTCACTACTGAGTTCCTGTTGAGCCAGCGCAAGTGCGCTCCTAGCTGACGAAGGATCTGCTGTAATGGTAACGTCCAAAATGTTGAAGAGGCGACAGAGCTGTATGAATGCTGGTGTGACCAAACCGTCGTTCAGATTTTCCAATGGCGGTAGGTCCGGCGCTCGCTTCAGTGTTGTTGGTACATCGTGCTGTATCGAATGTGCTCTCTCGGTAATAAACAGAAGCCAGTAGAGTCTCAAATTCTGCTGCACCTGCTCGGGGCTCATGTACTCGTAATAAGAAGTTTTATGCAGCCCAAGGACATGTGCTTTCGTAATCGCTTCTCCCAGATAAACAGTTGAAGCATTCATTCGACCGATATTCGCAGAATAGACATGCAGAAAGAAACTACCCAGTATCGAAAAGAAAGTTGTGTGTTCGAGATGGTCACCTAAATCGCGCATACGCCTCGCCTCTGCATCAAAGACTCCACTTGAAACACGGTAGTGTCCTTCGAATGGGCTGCCTGGCTCGGCGTCGATAGAGAACTGGCTTACGACGGCAGCCGAAATGGCGGTTGCCAGAGCGTAAGCTTCCACATCATCCGGATGAGTAAGGAGCCGTGCGGTGAGGGCCTCCGCATCAACGACGGGCCAGATACCGTATCCTCGTGTCTGGTAGACATCCAGGTATTGGGAGATGCATGACGTAGAGATCCGTTGAGGTTGGCTTGACACTGATGGCAACGCTGGACCCATTGTATCAGGCCATCCCAAATGCTCGATTCCAACGTCGTCTATAGATGGCAGTTGATCGATGTAGGTGTATTCGGTAGGACTCGGACTTCCCGGATCGAAGCTTGTCTCGCTGTTACTCCTCGACCCAACGCCATCTTGACTGCTCTTGCTGCGTTCTTGCAATCTCCTGATAGCCGCTTCCGTTGTTCGACGAGGTCCCTTGGGGCCAGACTTCCCATGCGTCTTAAGAAAGGTACATTCCCAGCTTGCGGCTTCACATCGGGAACAGGGTTGGTTGCCGTCGCATCGCACTTTCCTGACAGAGCAAGGATCGCATGCTCGCCGCGTGCCCTTGCGCGACGCAGAACTGCCACTACTCATCCTCACGCCGCCCAGCGACACAACTTCGCGTGACGTAACGGGAAGTGCTTGCGCGGCACCGGAACCCTTCCTTAATTCGTCATGGCACAGCTCGCGTGTAAGTCCGTTGCTTCCGGAAACGTGAATGAATGTGGGACTCGCAAAGTACGCCGGGAGATAGATCGCGAAATAAATCGGATAAAACGATGTCGACCGGGTCGTGATGTAAACGCGCTCACTTCCTACCAAGAGGCATTGTGCGGAAGGGCTTGCAGCATGCTGACGTTAAAAACAAAAAGGTGGAGATGCGGCTACTTTTCGGCCCACCCTTACCTGTTCGAGCTGGTCGATGTGAGCAAATCAGCGCCATGCGGGTGCGCCGACCGTGGCCGCTCAACGGCTAGCAGCGCTGATAACTTGTTGGGCGACGTACCACGCCGCAGGTCCATCTGGATCCTCAGCCTCAACCGAAATTTTTGCCTGTTGTTTGAGTCTATCCTCCAGAATGTAAGCATGCACAAGGGTGATACGGGCGGAGACGGCGTCTGCCCTGCGTAAGGCGGTGGCTCATTGACGAGATCGCGACACCAGCTCCAGCGTGGCGTGCACGTTCATTGTATAGGCCCTATAGGGCTGATTGTAGGCCTTGGCGAAGCTCGTATTGTTGTGGCATTTGACGATGAAAGCGATGCATGTTTCCAGGAGGTTCGTTCTTCTAGTTTTGTGGTGGGTTCAACGCAGACACATTGTCATGAGCAGGATATCGCACCGCAGACGCCGGCTTCGAACGCTTAATTCTTCTTTGTAGATGAAGGTTGTACGAATTAGTTATGGTGATCGGTAGCGACGACCTTTCGGCGCCGAACTAGTCGAACTAAGCCCTGTACCGGTCCGGCGGCATCCTTCGAGCCTCAACACAAATGCCGCCAGCATTGACCTGCATTCTGCAATTCGCGCAGCAATAATAGGAGTCGAGTTATCATTCGCAGTGGGAGTCCTCTGAGATCGCAACTAGCCCTGCTTCTTAGCTCCCTCTGGAACGCGCAGCCTAAAATCTGTGCTTTGTGACAGCCGTCACCAGTGGCGTCAACTTCGGTTCTTCGGAGCTGTTCTGCGGTCTCGGCGCATAGACGGACTTACATTCAAATAAATAGACGACTACACATAAGTTTAGATAATAATGATGATTTGCAATCGCTCGTTGGTGACATAACTGCTAGCCCAACCTTGAGGTGCAGACGCAACTAGTGCGATACTTGCGTCGATCAGCATAGCGCAAGAACCGGATCTCAAATACGGGGAGCCGCTGGAAGACATGCTAGGAAGGCGAGAAGACGCCTGGGGTATCCTGAACAATCTTCGTTGTTGTGGTGTTGCCTGCGTCGACGCTCACCAGAATCTCCACGTTCTACACTTGCAGACCTGTGTGAAGAAACCAATATTGCATGTAATGAACAATTCAATTACTATTCGAATGAATTAACCACAATCATTAGGTTTCTGTCCGTAAATGGGTATCATATTTCTCGAAACACAGCGACAATCTCCAGACGGCCTCAAGGTCTCGCTGCTTCAAAGCTGTCACTTTCATCCCTCCGCACCGACGATATCACGACATCCTTCTGTATTGTGATACCTCCATGCCGCCCGCTCCGTATGACTACCATCTGGATCTCACTGTCATGGCTGTTCGCACCGCGCCTGACGCTCTGCATCCCGTCTGCTCCCCCACCCATATGCCGACTCTCCGATCGTGCGTAAATTCTGAATTCGCTCTCATGATCGGAAGAATTCGGTAAGGAGGACCGTAGCTGGTTCAGAATCGTAAACTCTGTCCTGAGCTTTACCGCATACACAGCGGCTTTGTAGTAGCCCTGCAGAAAGAAGAATCCTGCATAACACAACCCGATAAGACTACAGTCCAGACATATGATGAAGATATTGACGAATATCAGATGTTGGAGCACACGCCTGGTGGTACGGATGTTGGTACCAAGAAGGGCGACGTTTTGTAGGTGCCGCGCTGTTTTGCGAATGTAGAGGAGCGAAATGATGGTTTCTTGGATGAAGAAGGCAGCGAGTTCGATCCTGTCCCATATCAGATTTACGGAGCCGAGTCGATGCACCATGGTCGGGTGGCGCTGGAGATGGTCAGCCTCTTGAAAAGATGATGTGGCGTGTCGAGGCTTACTGCAACCATTCCCAGGACAACCGTCCCCAGCCCAAAGATGGTCGCATTAACGACGATCATATAGAGAACATAACGGCCCGTCTCCACTCTCTGGAGGACGAGATTCAGTCGCGAATACAGCACTACAGACTGCGATGTGATATACAACCACCACGACAAGTGTATTATCACGATTGCGCCGTAGCTTTCCCAGATCTTGAAGTCCAGAAGAACAATGAGAAGAGCGTGAGTAATGATACTCAGGGCACAGGTGAGACATGACCAGAAGTATAGGCTACGCCGCGTCGCTCTGGAAAGCAGGCGGACAGTGACTTCGACACTCAGATACCAGGCAATCCCAAGGAACGCAGCAGCCGTCATAGCCGTGGGCAGCGGGGTAATATCTGCTGTTGGCAGCTCATCGTTGTCGACTTGAAAGGCCATAGCTTTGAGTCAGGATGGGGGCGGTCGCATGGTGTTTGCATGTTCTGAGAGCCAGCAGACTGGGCCAGATAAACCACCCAGCATACTTGACGGCAAGGTCACAGATAGCGTCTAGGATTGTAGATAGCGAGCGGACAGGGCGCACCATGCTCGAAGACCGTTGGTGGAGGCGGCTGCAGATGCGCCCCGTAATGCAACCAGTAGGCGAGGCTGTGCATGTCTGGCACACGCATTGCTCGAACGGTGCAAATGCCCATTTCACCTCCCAAGACGGGGATAGAAGCACCTGTGCAGTAATCGCACGCGAAATGCGATTCGCCTGATTAGACTAACGACGTCCCGTGCCCGGTGATACGCATCGAGGGTGTGTGAGCTTTACGCCACAGTGCGCGTGAGAGCAATACCATTCGACGTCTAGCTGAGTGAGGGATTCCCGTTGTGCAGAAACGGGATGAACGCCGACCCGTCAAACGCCAATGCCACGTGGGTGGGTGAGCGGCTGGCTGGCTCAAGGCATCCAGAACTTCTGTTCGAGAAGAAGGGTGCAAATGGCTGGTAGGAGTTGAGCGACCGAGTCGTGTGCGGAGCGCATCACATGCCTCGGTCCATCACCCCACAATATCTTCACATCTGAAACAGCGTGATACGGAAACTGTCCGTCAAGAGCAAATGTACTGTGCAGGTGCGCGGAACGGTTTGCCGTGTCGGAGAGCAAATGTCGGCTGAATTGAAAATGGATGTACTTATCCAGTGAGCGCCAGTTGGTTATGTAGGGGGCGTGCCGCCAATTTCACTGCTGCGCGGCACTGTCTTGAGAGGCAACGATTGTTACGACTTCGGGTCTCGCGTTCTCATTCGCACTCGAAGATTGTGCATTATGTTCAAGATAAACTACGAAACGTGACTAGGCATATTCGTGATAAACCAGCTCCGAGCTTCTTGACTTACCGGTTACCTTCAGGTGCAATTTCGAGGAGGGCAAAATCCTGACAGCTGAAGATAGCCGACATAAACGTTCTTCGGATGTCACGATGCTGACATCAGGCTTGCAGGCGTCCAAGAAGCTCTTTCGACCATCGAATGTGCTACCGCGGAGGTATCGATGCGTGATTGGCTGAGCTTTACGCACGGACTTTGTACAATGTTGACGCTGAGGCTGTAGTGAAGCTCTACTTACCCTCAATCGCTAGCACCATCAGCATTACACAAGAGGTTCCAGCACTGGCTCTCGCTCAACATCCTCTCACTGAAATCACCTCGGTCTTGACCTGCCATTTCGACTTTCGATATCACCAGCATACTGGGCCATCCAGTCAGAATCTGAACTTCGACATCCACACCACAATGGCGCTTAACGCGTACCTTAACAGTACGTCTCCTCTTCACATTCCTCTTCGCCGCTAATAAAATACAGAGAAAGTATCCGTACTGACCCTCGATGGGCGAACCATGGTCGGCACGCTCTTTTCCTGCGACGGCTCCATGAACCTCGTTCTCGCCGACGCATACGAACGCATTATCCGGCCGGCAGACGAAGGCGTACCGAGCGAAGAAGTGCCTTTGGGGCTGTACATTGTGCGTGGTGACAGTGTCGCTGTGTGTGGACGCGTGGACGAGGACGTTGATACTAAGATTGACTGGACGAAGGTGCACGGAGAAGTTCTGGGGAGTACGAGGCACTTGTGATGTGTCAAGAGGCCAGGAATTTTGGATTGAGATGGATCCCAGTACTGAGATCGTCGGGCCGAGGTTGGCGCTGCGACGCGTCGCAAGATGGGGCCAAGCTGGGCACGCGAGTTGGTCAAGAATATGATGGAATGACCAGGAGATTAGACGGCAATGCTGGAGAAGAGATTTGATAAGACAGCGCCGACCAGAAATGATACCCACGAGACGAACAACTACAGCGTATGTTTCCGCGCTCGAGAAGAGGTTCTCTCGGCTGACTCGACAGAACCAAAAGTTGATATTGAATCGCAAGCTAATATATACCACAAGAACAAAGTACTTCGTATGAAACACTGATGCTATCGTGCTCCTGCCCTCGCCTACTCACTGTATCATTGAATGCCCCTCCCGACCCCTTCCTTGACCCCCGCAATAGCTTTATGATCCGCTGGGTTCGCGGCCGCCTCGTATAGCACACTAACCGGCTCCTTATTCAGCTTCATGAAATCGCCCTTGAACGCCAGATAGCTAATCCGCGTCTCGTCTTCCTCGCCCTGGCTCCAATTGTCCTCAAAGAACAGCGCCAGACTCCTCGTGTTATTGAAGTGTACCCTCTTGACCGGAATCTCCTGGACTTCGCTTGTCCTCGCAATCTCAAACGTCTGTGTAGGCGACTTCTCAGACGCCGTGTCGAAATCCATGTCCTCCCCGAAGTTTGCAAACACTTTGAGCGTCTTCGGCGAAGACTCGCTGTCCGATGTCCGCAGTAGAATCGAATGCAGCCGCACTTGTCCCGCGAATGGGACTAGCATGAGCAGCTGCTCGTCGGCGCTGGACACGAGTTCTGGCGTTGGCTCGAGGCGTTGCGCCCATGTTTTCTGGCAGATTGCGCGGCCGCTGTTACTGTCGTCCTCGTTTAGGGTGCGCAGCGCGCTGAAGTCGATTTGCGAGTACAGTATGTTCTGCAACACGGGTGTGATGTCATCGCTGTGATCGTGATCATGGTCGCCATGATCGTGGCTATGGGATTCGTCGTGGCAGTGGGAGTGCGACATGGTGGGTGACGGTAGTGGCGGGGTAGTGGGGTAGCCGAGTTGGTTGTGAGGAAGGAGTTCAGCAGCGATGTGGAGAGCTGCGTGATGGTATATCAAAGATGACACTTGTAGCTACAAGGGAATGGTGAAAAATGACGGCAATACAAGACATGATCGCCATTGCGAATCGCGCCTCAAGAGACACAAATCGAGCACGTGCACATTTCAACCAAATGATTTGATGTCTATCATGCTGTATGTGAACTCCAACACCTGTCGCTGTACTCAAAATGCCACCAACGCCTCGCTCAATGCACGTATGTCCCCGATAATGACTATGCAAGCATGGGCTCTGCCCTCTGTTCCAACTCAGCGGCACGTTCCCTGGCTCGTCTCTGCGCCCTGTCTCTCGCTATTTGTGCCCTCTCTTCCGGCGTGAACTCCGGCTGCTGGACAGGGGCGTCGGGCAGAATGACGCCGTTGACTTCTTGTTCGAGAGCCTCGAGCTCGTCTTCGACTTCGTCCTCGTCTTGGTTCGACATCTTGTTGGCGAGGAGCTCGCTAATTTCCTATGACTGACGTTAGTACGTGACAGACAAGTGAGATAGATATTTGCTCAGGTAATAGAGCAGGAGAGGTGCGCACCTCTTGATACGCCCTCGCCTCAGCGTTCTCCCCCAGCAGCTTCTCCACATTCTCTATACCACCCATCTCTTTGTGGATCTCCTTCAGCACCGCAGTGCCTTGCTGCAGGCCAAACAAAACATCCTTCTGTACAAGCGCGAATTCGACGTCACTTGTGAGCACCTCCAACTGCGCCAGCTGTGCATCCGTCTTCTGGATCAGTCCTTCCTGGTATTTCTTCCGCCTGAGCGCCAACTTGGCTCTATTCGTATCGCCCTTGGCTAAGCACTCTTTTGCGATCGCCTTCTCACGATTCGTCAGCACAGTGATGCGCTTCTGGTACTGTCGCAGCTTATCGCGCTGGTTCTTCATGTCCAGGATCGCCCTGAAGCCGTTAACGATGCGCCTGAAGCTGGAGATACAAAGACGCACTTGTCCTGGGCGGAGATCTTGTTCGAGCTGCCTGAGTTCCCCATGCTGGCAGTGTTTCCATCAGCGCATCAGTGTATGTCACCTGCGTGCCTGCCTTGATTGACTTGACGTAGCCGTAGCCGACGCCGGAGATGGGCCGACGCGCTAGTCCGCGCTAACGCTATCGATAAGGACCCTGGTCCGAGGCTGGCAAAATATTTGTGGATTGTAGACCTTGACGAAGTCAACAACCACCAGCACTGAGCCTTGAC
This sequence comes from Boeremia lycopersici, assembly GCA_022609225.1. Taxonomy (NCBI): domain Eukaryota; kingdom Fungi; phylum Ascomycota; class Dothideomycetes; order Pleosporales; family Didymellaceae; genus Boeremia; species Boeremia lycopersici. The sequence goes on along the minus strand of JAGKPY010000178.1, from coordinate 11,861 downwards.
CGGAACCACACGATCGCTGCAGATCTCGTTCACTCTCGGACATCCTAAAATCCCCCAGGCTGGTACATCCCCTCATGGCTCCCCGCGGTAGATCATTGCAGCAAGGTCTGGATCGGGACATCTACCAGATTGTACGCAAGTATCTTGACGACAAAAATGAGTCGCCTCTCAAACTTCGGGTCTCGACCGTGCAAGACTACATCCAGAAGTCAAATTCGAGCCTTAAAAGGCGGTCTAAGAAGCAACTGGAGGACTCCATCGAACGCGTGATCGAGGTGATACGCGAAGACGAGAGCGAGGTTGACGACGAGATTGCTGACATCGAGGGCGACTTTGGTGAAATGGATGATAAGGCACGCGAAGACAAACAGAGTAAGTCTGCTGACTGGATGAACAAGCAAATCATCGGTCAGTGGGCTAACTCTGGTGTTGTGACTCCCTCCACGGTTGTGAACGGCGACAAGAGCAGCAAGAAACGCGAGTCCAAAGCCAACATGGACAGAGAACGCAAGAGGCAGAAGCAAGAATCCAAGGAGACTAAGACCGACGTGACCCCACCGTCTGGTGTCAGTCTGGAAGACCTTGGTGGCGTGAGCCATGTCATGAACCAGCTGAAGGAGCACCTTGTCCTACCGCTACTCTGCCCTGAAGAGTACGCTGAGCGTCAGATCCCCATTCCCCGAGGTATCCTGCTTCATGGCCCTCCTGGATGCGGAAAGACGGTCATATGCCGAGCGGCGGCCGCCGAACTGGGCGTGCCTTTCATCGAGATTCTTGGACCGTCTGTCGTCTCTGGTATGTCCGGAGAGTCTGAGAAACAAATTCGGGAACACTTCGCGCGCGCCAGGGAGGTAGCCCCCTGTCTGATCTTCATTGACGAAATCGATGTCATTGCGCCCAAGCGAGACAGTGCGCAGAGTCAGATGGAGAAGAGAATTGTTGCTCAGCTTCTCATCTCAATGGACAGTCTGGCGATGGAAGGCAATGATGGGAAGCCGGTTATTGTTTTGGCAGCATCAAATCGACCAGACAGTCTGGATCCTGCACTCCGCCGTGGTGGACGCTTCGACACGGAAATTAACATGGGCGTGCCGACTGAGGCCATGCGAGAGTCCATTCTGAGAGCACTGACGCGTAAGCCCAAGCTTTCCGAGGATGTCGACTTCGCTGCTCTTGCCACAATGACTGCCGGCTTCGTGGGTGCCGACTTGAAGGACCTGGTCAGCAAGGCAGGTACCTGGGAAATGGAACGATTCCGCGAAGCTCTAGAACTGCAGGCTGCGGTTAACGAAACCGAGATGGAGATCGACGTTACAAAAGTCACCGCTAGCGAGGCCGAAACGATACGATCATGGAGACGACTAGTCTCGCGAGTCCGCGACAAGGACGCCGTCCGCCCTGCCGGCTTCGAAGACTCCGCTATCTCTATGCAAGCCTTCCAGGCCGTCTTGCCTACCATCACACCATCTTCGAAGCGTGAAGGGTTTGCTACTGTACCGGATACAACGTGGAATGATGTTGGTGCACTCAACCGCATCCGCGACGAGCTCCATTGGGCTATCATTGCCCCTATCAAGGATCCCAAGAGGTTCCGCAATGTGGGCATAGTAGCACCCACAGGTGTGCTCCTCTGGGGCCCTCCTGGTTGCGGTAAAACCTTGGTCGCCAAAGCCGTTGCGGCAGAATCCAAAGCAAACTTCATCAGCGTCAAGGGTCCCGAGCTACTCAACAAGGTATGTGCCTCCTTTCGACCGTCGAGGCTGTAACTAACCCCAATCCAGTACGTCGGAGAATCCGAACGCGCCGTTCGCCAAGTCTTCATGCGCGCCCGCAGCTCCGTGCCCTGCGTCATCTTCTTCGACGAGCTTGACGCGCTCGTACCCAAGCGGTCGAGCGAACTCCACGAGGCGTCCGCACGCGTCGTCAACACGCTGCTGACGGAGCTCGACGGCCTCAGCATGCGCGAAGGCATCTACGTCATTGCCGCCACCAACCGCCCGGAGATGATCGACGAGGCCATGCTGCGCCCCGGCCGTCTCGAAACACTGTTATACGTCGAGCTCCCCAAGCCAGAGGAGCGTGTGGATATTCTGCGTGCCTTGATCAAGCAACGCGGCGTCATGGACGAGTCTTTGGCTGAGGTCGGGAGGCAGCCAGAGTGCGATAATTTCTCGGGTGCGGATCTGGAGTCGCTGTTGCGGAAGGCAGGCGTCTCCGCGTTGTATAGGGGTGGTACCGTTGTCGAGAATGTTGATATGGTGGAGGCCCTTAAGACTATGCGACCGAGTGTCAGCGACATTCAGAAGTATCAGGATCTTCGTCAGCAGTTCCAAAACAAGGCATACTAGAACAGTAGGTAGATAATTAATACGTGGGCACTTGGCGCTGAAGAGGTTTGCTGTTGTGATTAAGGAATATCACGGTCACATGGACAAATTCACATGCATTGATAGCGGAGTTTATCTAGGAAATGCACATTACACACCAACTCTGCGTGCGTGTCAGCGATGCTCATTCTGTCAACTATCAAGGGTATATCCATGCCTGTGCACACCTCACCACCATGCAAACGTCATATCCAGCACGGCCGCAGCCCAACAAGCTCGGCAAAGAAGCTACAATAACCGATGAATAGTTTACGCCCTCTTCCTCCGCATCGCGTCCCCACTCTTCTCCCTGGCGCCCACACGCACCACATCCACGATCCGCGACCCGCCCAGACTCTTGATCGTGTCCGCCAGCTTGTCCCCGTCGTCCAGCTCCTGCACGTCGTCGCCGCCGCCGATGCTCTTGCCCTGCACCAGCACATTCGGCACGGTGCGGCGCCCCGTCATGGCCGCAAGCGTATCCTGCAGGCGGGCGCCCAGCGGGTGCTCGTCCAGCTCGACGACGTAGGGCGCGGGGGTTATCGTGTATGCGGAGAGGAGGATGTGTTTTGCGCGCTTGGAGAAGGGGCAGTAGGATTTGGAGAAGATGATGACTGGGGGTGTTAGCGCGGGGGGTTCGGCAGCAGGGGTTGCGGGGGGCGCACCAGGGCTCTTCTTCAGAATCGCATTGAGCTCCAGCTCGACCTCGCGGTCCTCGGCGTCGGCGACGGCAACCTGGTCGCGCGGCCGGCCGCCCTGCGCCGCCACGCCCGGCACCGGCTTGTCCTTGTCCTCGAGCTTGACGCGCCCCGCGACCGACTTGTCGCCCGCCACGGCCTTGTGGAAGTCTGCGCTCTTCGCCGACGCGGCGGCCTTGGCGGCGTCTTCGGCGGCCTTGAGCCGCGTGCCCACGCTGTCGGCGTCGCGCTGCTTGGCGGCGGCCGCGAACTCGTGTTGCTGCAGGGCTTCTTGCGTTTTCGTGTAGAAGTCCGAGGCGTGCGTTGAGGTGCCGGAGCGCGTGATGTAGATGATGGCGAGGAGGGTGACGAGGAGGAGCACGCCGAAGAGGCGCACGCGGCGTTGGGATGGCATGGTGGGGTGGTCGGCGATGCGAGTGGTGGTCGGTGATGCGGGTCGAGGGTGGTGTGGTGGTGTTGTGGTGTTGTCGCGCGGACGTGGCTCGATCCGGCCGTGTTTGGCAAAGAGCTTGTTCACGCCGATATGGCCAAATCACGGTGTATGCAAGGCGGAGGTCAGCGGAGGTCAAGACGGCAGTCGGCAGGTGTTAGGCAAGCAATTGCAGATGCTGTGCGCCGCGTCTGCAGCCGGGAAGTGCTATGTAATGAGCGTGGAGTGCTGCGCGCTATGTGTGCAAAGAAGCGCCGTCTGCTGCGAGTGCTGACATTGAGCAAGCAGCGAGGGCGTCTGCAGTCGACGGAGTGGAATGCGAGCGCCTTGGCGTGAACGCATGTGCGAGGTCAGCGCCCGTCTCCGCTTCCCCTGATGGCCCGCACCCTGGCGAACGGTGGGCGCCCGACCAGCACCAGCCCTGCATGGCCCTACCGCTCTGTCACGGCCCACGTGTTTTGGTACTTTTACGCACTCTACCACTGTGTATTCTGCTGTTTGCACACACGAGCGGCCCCTGACTCCCTTGCTGTGCCATTACAAGCCTCGTGGCTTGCACTACCGCGCTGCTCAACCACTGCGGCCATTATGTCGTGTCATTAGCAACTCCTTTGGGCAGGCACCCACTGGCCAAAGTTCAGGCCGAGGTGCACCAGGCAGCGGCACGGCAGCTTGTCCGTAGTCGCGTGACAGTTGAGATGCAGTCCCCTGAGCGGGCCGACTACTCCACACGACCAACCCCTCAACATCGGTGTAGTTGTGTATAGCATTTGGAGTAGAATCCCAACAGTCTGCTACGAGGATCCGCACGACGAGCGGACAAGCACAAGCTCAAGCAACGCCCAAGCTTCCCCGCAATTCGCCCCGCATCAAGCTTTGCCGGACCTGGCTGCTGATTCTCGAGGCTGGCCAACTCGAGTCTAGCCCGGTCTAACTTGCTTTTGCCTTCCTTTCCATCGACAGCTGACAAAGGTGCTGAAAGTCCTTGATTGTACTCGTACAGAGCATCCAAGTAGTTGACGCCTCGCCTTGAATCTATCGCCATGTCTTTGAGCCTCCCGTCAACACCGATTGCGATTGCAGTGTCTGCGACCGAAAAAAGTAATGGGCATTTGGGCCAGCGTAATCTTGAGATTGCTACACGTGCGCTGGTCCGTGATGGACTAGTCGTACTTGAGGACATGATTGACCATGCTGTGCTCGATCGACTCAACGAGAAGATGGTCAAAGACGCATACGAGCTGCAGAGCCGCAAGGATAGCCCGTGAGCACGTCTTTGGCGACTGCCATACATATATTGATAACACCTCAGATACAACTACAACAAAGGCAACATCCAGCAAGACCCGCCCCTGACGTCCGAGTACTTCGAGGACTCCATCTACATCAGTAAGTCGTCCAGTGACCTCAGCACGCCGCCTAACACCATAGACCCCATCGTGACACAAGTGACATCAACCACACTCGGTCCGTACCCCTCTCTCCGCTTTGTCTCCGGGAACACTGCTCTGCCGCCTACCCCAGACTCGCCCCCAGCATCCCAGCCCACCCATACCGACGCCGACTTTGACCACCCTCACATCCCCTTTGCGCTTGTAATTAATGTGCCCCTCGTAGCCATGGCACCCGAGAACGGCAGCACCGAGGTCTGGCCCGGCACACACAGCACTACCACCATCGCGGACCAGGAAGGCGAGCACGGCGACAGAGCCAGTGGACGCATCAAGAAGAATCTGCTTGAGAAGCGGCGGGGAGAGAGGGGACCCAGTCAGCCAGCAGTGAACAAGGGGAGTGTGGTCATCAGAGACTTGAGATTGTGGCATGGCGGGAAGCCGAATCTGGGCCACGCACCGAGGGTCATGCTTGCCATGAGTGAGTCTGGCGGTCAACCCTAGAGGCATGTAAGCTGATTCTCCGCAGTCCACTTCGCGCCCTGGTATCGGAATCAGATGGAGGTTGAGTTTGCCGAGGGCCTACGCAGCCGATTGAGCAGGGCTAAGACTGGTCTTGACGTTGCAGCAACATTCGCCGCGGAAGACGAGGTGATGAGCAACTACCTCAACAGACCCTATGGAAATGCATACGACTTCAACCAAGTCGACAGGATTGAAGGCGTGTTCTGATGGATCAGTTATCGTCCGAGTACCTGGTTGTCACGCTGGCTGCAAGTTTCGTGTATTCGCTGGTAGTCGATTGCCACTTCGGGCTTAGTGCGCTTATACTCCAGCACCTCTACACCGTTACAGAACGCATAGCCTGTCAACCACGAAAACGACATGCTCGATCGCAGCAACTGCGGTAAATACAACCAATCAGCAGCACCCGCCATTCTCGCTATTTCAAGCTTTCTCGGCATCGCCCGGCCATTGGTGCCAATCCTTTTGTATAATGCTCAGTCAGCACCCTTCTGCACGTCAGCATCTTCACACGCAACCCGTCTTGGCCGCGATGGGAAACATCAATCGCAATGCCCCACCCAAAATCGCCGTTGCACCTACTCTCGCCTCACTAGCCACCAGGTCGGCAACCACCATGGTGACCATGCGGCTCGACCAGGTCGCGTTCGCCGTCGAGATCCCCCTCATCGGCCTGGCCCTCGGCGCCGTGGTTCTGCGCCTGTGGTCGCGTGTCGCCACGAAGGGCCGCCTGGCCACGGACGACGTCCTGATCGTCTTAGGCTCGGTACGTAGCGCCCGCCTGCCACCCTGACCCCGCTGAGCACCCCAGGGCTGCGCCATCGCGCGCACAGTCGTCTCCTGCATCAGCGCAAACGACATTCTCGGATACGACCGCAACGGGTGGGCCCTCTCTCCCCCCCTTTCACGTGCCTGCTGACGCACCCAGCCCCGACGAGGCCGCCGAGGTGCTGTACTACCAGCACATCTTCGAGCGGCGCCTGGCGTACCTGTTCGCCGTGACGCTGATCCGGCTGTCGATTCTGGCGTCGTACCTGCGCATTTTCCCCGCGGCGCTGCCGACGCTGCGGCGGTGCTGCTACGCGCTGTGCGTGCTGACGCTGGGGCTCTTCGCCGCGGTGCTGGGCGTGCTGGGCGCGTCGTGCGCCGACATCGACAAGCTGTGGACGCGCGACTGGCGCGCGTTCACGGGCTCGCGGTGCTTCAGCAGCGCGGCGTACAGCTACACGGCGGCCGTCGGGGACTGCGTTGCGGATCTGTGCGTGTTCATTCTGCCCGTGCCCTTCCTGTTGTCTCTGCACCACGTGGCGGTGCGGCAGCGGGCGACGCTGGTGGTGGTGTTTGCGCTGGGCGTGGTGGTGTGCGGCGTCGCGCTGGTGCAGGTCCCGTTCATCATGCGCCGCGAGCAGAACGGGACGTACTTTGGGCCGGCGATCAACATGCTCGTGGCGATTCAGATCTCGCTTGCGATTGTGGCGGCGAGCCTGCCGGATCTGCGGGCGCTGGTGAAGCGGGTCAGGGGGCGGAAGGAGAGCAGTGTTGGGGAGGGGAGCTGTGGGTGAACGGGGAAGACGTAGGAAAGAGCGCACGAAAGTAAACCGTACACAGCCCTCACACCAAACCCCTGAGACCAGCTAGAACTCTGAGCCCCCCACCCCAAAAACCGTCCAACGAAGAAATAAAATCCCAATCCCACGTCCACGACCCCCAGACTCCACCTCCCCCCCTTTGCCACCGCCTCACCCACCACCCGCGGGCGTCAGCCCAGCCCAGCACACCACACCACAGCACAACACACCACAGAACACCTTCTCTCCACCCTCCCCCGTCAACCCACAAGTCCTACAGCCCCCCCCGCCCCCCCTCCCCCATCAAACCCCTCCACCCGCGCCCCTTCCCCGTACCGCACTGCAGCGCAGCACAACCCCGCGCAGTGCCGAACGCGCGTGCCGTCCCCTCCCCTCGGCCCCCCTCGGCGGATAGCGCCTAGCGGCCAGCGGCTAGCAGCCGCGCCCCGCATTGCGTCGGAGCGGAGAGCACTCCGCGGGCTGGGGGCTAGCGCGCACGTGGGCGGGGGGCTGGTGGAGCAGGGTGGTGTGCTGATGCGCTGCGTGGCAGCGCATGCTGACGGGGATGCAGCGGTGCTTCGCCGCTGGCGTGCTGACGCTGTTCAGGGCGACGCGCTGGCGGTGAGGAGCGTGGGTGCATTGACTGCTGATTTGCAGGGACTCGCTGCGGCTGTTGATGCTGACGCGCTGACGCGCTGATCTGCAGGGTCGCGCTGACGCTGACGCGCTGGCGCTGTCGCGCCGGCACGCGCTTCCGAGGGCGCGAGGACGGGACGCGAACACGGGAGGGAGCGGGGTGCGCGAGGGATGTATATAGACTATGGGAGCTGTCACTGCGGTGTGTTGCTTTTGCTTTTTGTGCCGGCCTCCGAGACTCGTTTGGAGAAGTGGACTAGGTGGCTTGGTTGCTTGGTCTGATTATTGACGCATAGGCGACTGACTGGTTGGTTGACGTGTTGGGTGGTCGGTTGACGAACGATATGGCGGATACATACGACTTCATCGTCGTCGGCGGTACGTCCCTACGCAGCCCCCGGAATCCCCCCTCCGTGTCCTCCCCCAGCTCGCACAACCCCCGCTGACCCTCGCAGCGGGCACCTCCGGCTCGCTGCTCGCGCACCACCTCTCAGCCGCGCCCTCTTCGCCCCGCACGCTCGTTCTAGAAGCCGGCGGCACACCCACGGGCGCCTTCCTGAGCGCGCCCGCGCACCGCTACGCCGCAGCCCTCTTCCGCCCAGACCTCGACCACGGCTACGTCTCCGAGCCGGAACCCACCCTGGGCGGCCGCACGATCGCGTACACGCGCGGCAAGGGCCTGGGCGGCTCGTCGCTGCTGAACTTCGGCGTGTACCTGAAGGGCAGCGCGGCCGACTACGCCGAGTGGGCGCGGCGCACGGGCGACGCGGCCTGGGGCTGGGACGCCGTGCAGCGCGACTTCGCGGCCATCGAGACGTACGAGGTCGCGGGCGCGGGCGCGTATGCGGATGTTGCGTGTCCGCGGCCAGGGGTGCATGGGCAGCAGGGCAGGGTGAAGGTCGGGTTGCCCCCGGTGTTGGAGCGGGGGGTGTTGGAGGGCATGCGGGCGCTAGTTGGGGCCGGCGAGACGGTCAATCTGGATCCGAATTGTGGGGATCCGATGGGGGTTAGTGTGTTTCCGTATAGTTATAGCAAGGAGGGGCGGTCGACGAGTGCGCTTGCGCATCTGCGGGACGGCGGGGAGCATCTGGAGGTGTGGACGGATGCGAGTGTGACGCGGTTTCTGTGGAGTGGGGACGGGGAGAGGGTGGTGGGTGTGCAGACGGCGGATGGCAGGAAAGGTAGGTGGTGTAAGGTGTGGAGTGAGTACGGCTGACGGGTTCTAGCGTTTGCCTCGAAGGAAGTCATTCTCTGCGCGGGCGCTATCGACACGCCTCGACTGTTGCTCGTCAATGGAATCGGTCCCAAGGCTGAGCTGGAGAGCGTTGGGGTTACGGTCAAGAAGGATCTGCCTGGTGTAGGAAAGCATCTGCAAGACCACGTACTGGCGTTTATGAGCGTCGAGGTCGACGGTGCCATGAACGACCGCTGGGCTTTCGAGTCGGACGAGAAGCTGACGAGCGAGGCCACGGCCCTTTGGGACAAGGACAAGACGGGGGCCTTTGCTCTGCAGCAGTCATGCCTATGGGGTGGATTCCTCAAGCACCCCGAGCTCACGTCGTTCCCGGAGTACCAAGCGCTTCCAGCAGCGACACAGCAGTTCCTCACCCAGGACAACGTGCCGACGTACGAGTTCATCAACAACTGCCTGGCCTGGCCGCCGGGCGTCCAGGTGGAAAAGGGCAACAGCTACATGACCTTTATTGCGTTCTTGATGAACCCGCAGAGCGAAGGGTCCGTCACTCTGCGCTCGTCCAACCCCGACGACAAGCCCGTCATCAACCTCAACTTCCTCGCCCATCCGTTCGACGCCCGCATTATGCGCGAGGCTGTGCGCTCGGTGTGGGCGAAGATTACGCAGAATGAGGTGTTGAAGCCATCGATCAAGCGGACACTCTGCGGGCCGGCGAGTCTGTCAGACGCCGACGTCGACGCATTCGTCAAGGACAACGCGGGCACCGTGTGGCATGCCAACGGGTCGGCCATGATGGGCAAGGCTGGCGACAAGAACGTGTGTGTGGACAAGGACTACAAGGTGCTGGGCGTGCCGGGCCTGAGGGTTGCTGACCTAAGCGTGTGCCCGGTGACAACAAACAACCACACGCAGCCCACGGCCTACCTGATTGGGTACAAAGCCGCGCAGCGACTGATTGAAGAGTACGGGCTGGCAGAGCGGAAGTCGGACACTATCTTGGCCAAGATGTAGGTGTAGAGCTTTAGACGCCTGTTGTGGGCAAAGCTGACCTCGCACATCAGCGACTCGGTCTTAAATTAGCCTACGCGACGATGACGCATATCTAGTCAGGTACGAATGTGCGGCAAGGATGCAGCCGGCACGATGGTTTGGGGCGGGACGTTGCAGGTGGTGATGAGAGGTGGCTGGCGTTGCTGGGTAGACTAAAGCTTGGACCTCTACATCAACACTGAGTTTATTGTATTGCGCTCAGCGTAATGCGGAGGATATCTCTTGATTCAAATCTTCTGCTTTATTGACGAGTCCATAAAGAGTCCATAAATATTTGCAACCCATCACGTCCTTGCCAGCGTTTCCAGGGCCGAAAAGCGAGTCTACATATCCCATTGGGCAGCGTCGTGGTCGTACCAGCCTCCCCAACCACCTCGCGTCCAGCGCCAGCCCCAGCGACTCCAAGTGTCTGCTTCTCCCTTGCTTTGCACGACGTCAAATGCTCCACGTTCCCACTCGCTTTGTTTTGTTGCATCTAACAATCACTGACTACATTCCATCCATCGAGCACCCACGAGGATCGCTGCAACTTCCATTCGCTATCTGCACGCTAAGATAGGAACCCCGCATTGCTTGTACCACGCAACATACTCGATCGACGAGCGTGTGTCTGTAATCGACGAGCGTTTGTATCCGCAATTCACAAACGTTCGTGTCTGCAAACGACATCGAGTCTCAGTCACCATGGGGCTCTTCAAGGCTCTCGCTCTGCTCGCGCTCGGCACATGCACTGTCGTCGCGAAGCCCTACCCTGTCCACGATGAGGAGCTCATGCGCCTGCACAACGCAACGCAGCTCGAGAAGCGCGTCGACTGCCCTGGCGGCGTGAGCTGCGGCTGGGACAACTGGCTCTGCTGCCCCGCCGGCTCGTCCTGCGTCACTGACGCCAGCAACCAGGCGCAGTGCGGCGGCGCCCCGTCGGGCGGCTATGCCTTCTACACGACAACCTGGGTCGAGACGGTCGGCGCGGTGACCAGGACCAGCGTCGGCTCCACGCTCGTCGGCGGCGGCACAACGGCGGCGGCGTGCGGCAACAGCCAGAGCCCGTGCGGAAGCGTGTGCTGCGACTCCGGCCTGTACTGCAAGGACCCCAGCGTCGGCACCTGCGCCATGATTGCGGGCGGCAGCTCCGGCGGCATCCTGCCCACCGGCTCCGCCTCTGCGCCCGTCCGGCCCACGTCCTCCACCCTGGTCATCGTCACCTACACCGGCGCCCCCACCGCCACCGTGCCCTTCCAGACCGCCGTCCCCACCGGCGCCAGCGGCTCGCTCACCGAGACGGGCGCCTCCAACGGCCTCTCCGGCGGCGCCATCGCCGGCATCGTCATCGGCGTGCTGCTCGGCATCCTGATCCTCTTCCTGATCTGCCTGTTCTGCTGCGCCCGCGCCCTCTTCGACACCCTGCTCGGCATCCTGGGCCTGGGCGGCAAGAAGCGCAAGCACACCCACGAGGAGACGACGTACATCGAGGACCACCACCACGGCGCCGCCGCCGCCGGCCGCTGGTACGGCCAGGGCCCCGGCCGGCCCAGCCGCCCCGCCAGCGAGAAGAAGAGCGGCATCGGCAAGGGCATGGGCATGGCGGCCGCGCTGGGCGGGCTCGCCCTCGCCCTCGGCCTGAAGAAGAAGCACGACCGCCGCGACGACAAGAGCACGACTATCAGCGGCTCGTCGGCCTACTACTCGGACTACACATCAAGCAGTGAGTTTTCCTAATCCATGTCGTTATAATCACAACCGCTGACGTTTCTCAGGCAGCGCAAGTTCCGACGACCGCCACACACGGCACACCCGCCACTCGAGCAGGCGGTAATCCCGCCTGACGCGTCGCGCAGCTTGTACAGATTCTTTTTGACCTTTTTTTTTTTTTTTTTTTTTTTTTTTTTTTTTTTTTTTGGGGGGGGGGGGGGGGGGGGGGGGGGGGCGGGGCGGGGGGGGGGGGGGGGCAAACGGACTTTTTATGTGGGGGGTGTGAAGGGAGATGGCTTGGGTTGGCGGTGAC